>CAUYLG010010456.1:0-144231 GCA_963573385.1 Cacajao melanocephalus | reverse complement strand
AGGGAGAAGATGGAGCCGGGACAGGGAACCACGCAGAATACTCGAGAGAATGATCCACGCACACTTCCTAGCAGCTCTACTCCAACAACAGCTAATGCTAATTGCAAATCACCCTTATCTAGGCAAGACCGCGGGTCCCCTTGGAATTCCTAGCAGCAACAGCTGTGTAGGACTGGTTTAAGTTTCTGCACATGAGGGAAAAGAATAGAGGGTTTTTTAAAAAAAAAATCACAACCATTTTTTTTCTTAATTCAGATCAGGTGCCCCCAAACAGTGTAGACGGTTGAGGGTGAATTGCATCGCCTTTAAGTTGCGTCCACGATTCCATGAGGAATGGCAAGATTTGGCAGTTATCCTCTTGGGATAATCAATGAGGGGCATTCAGTCAGTCTTGGGAAGGTGGGGTCAGAATACCCCCACTGTTCAATAACTCAGTGTATTGCTCTCACTTTCAAAGTGAATCAATTTTTAAAAATCAGCTTGGATGTAGCTCTTAAAGACTTCAATTCAGAAATTTAGCTCAGGGCACTGCTGGAGGCATTCAAACCAGAGCGACTCCATTTTGAGTGAAGGCTAGGAAAATGAGGCTAATACTTGCTGGGAGGCATTCCCAAAAAGTTAGACATTTGTAGCCTCTAGATGTTTACAGTTAAGGGAACAAATTAATAATGTTTACTAAACAGACCCAGACTTGGGAGTGTCCAGATAGCGCAATATCTGGAGAACAAAGACATTCCGAATTTTGCTTTAAAAATAATACTAGTTCTTGCAAAATATAGTAATTAAGAAAATCAATCCTTTATCCCAAACCCTTGTAGCAGAGCACATCTCCTGAAAATCTTGTTTAATCCTATATATAAACAAGTATTATACCTAGGGTGGATGTGCTTCTCGAACTCTTACATTCAGGAACACCCTACTCCATGAAGTAGCTGTGCTTTCACTACTTTACTTTCTTAATAAACTTACTTTGCACTGCAGACTCAACTTGAATTCTTTCTTGAGTGAGATCCAAGAACCCTCTCTTGGGGTCTGGATTGAGATCTTTTTTAAAAATATATACTTTAAGTTTTGGGGTACATGTGCAGAACCCACAAGTCTGTTAAATAGGTATACACACGCCATGGTGGTTTGCTGCACCTGTCAACCCGTTATCTATATTAGGTATTTCTCCTATTGCTATCCCTCCCCTAGCCCCCCACCCCCTGACAGGCCCCAGTGTGTGATGTTCCCCTCCCTGTGTCCATGTGTTCTCATTGTTCAGCTCCCACTTATGAATGAGAATATGTGGTGTTTGGTTTTCTGTTCTTGTGTCAGTTTGCTGAGAATGATGGTTTCCAGCTTCATCCATGTCCCTGCAAAGGACATGAACTCTTCCTTTTTTATGGCTGCATAGTATTCCATGGTATATATGTGCCACATTTTCTTTATCCAGTCTATCATTGAGGGGCATTTGGGTTGGTTCCAAGTCTTTGCTATTGTGAACAGTGCCACAATAAACATACGTGTGCATGTGTCTTTATAGAATAATTTATAATCCTTTGGATGTCAGTTTGGTAGAGACACAGGGTGCAGGAATGAGTGAGGCAGTCAGGGTAGGTTCCTGTATATGGACTTGGACTTGATCCACAGAGTCGCCACAACCCTGTGCAGATTGTGCTTTCGGGTGCCTGGTCAAAGGGGCAAGTGGGACTGAAATTCAATAAGGCTCAGCTCACCAAGTCATGTACCCTGTTACAGATTTGGATCCACCAGGAGAAAGGGGTGCCATTTCCACAGTGCCCAAAGGTGCTGTGTGGTCTAACAGGAGCCCTGTTTATCCTCCCCCTGGCAGCACACCTTCAAAGCCTTTTTACACACAACTCCATGTTCTGTGTTCTCACAACTCCATGAAGAAGGGATTGTGAGCACATTTTATAGATGAAGGAACTGAGGCTGAGATGTGAAAAGACAAAACCTACGGGAGCCGTTCCTAGAGGGGTCTCCTCAGGTCATGGGATTCCCCTTTGGCTAGAAGATCCTGGGAAAACCAACAAAACTCTTGGCCATTTGTCTTCTGGCAATCTTTTTGTCATGTGGAAAAACACAGGTTTGATGTATACAACTGACTCATGGTGTACATTACATTACATAGCCACAAATACAAATTTTAAAAGGTGAGGTGAAATACTAACTACTTCTATCATTCTAAGATTTCCCCCACCACAACAGATTGTCTTTGTAGGAAACTCATCTATAAAGGATGCCAGCAGAGACCCGGTCACGTCTCTGTTTTAATTTTGGATGAAATTCCATTTTGTGGCCCTTCCTCAGATGGGGAGGGGCCTGCAATCTCATACATTTGAAATAAATTTTGCTGAGAAACCAGGGCAGGTAGCATCTGATTCTTACCTAGTACTAGCTTGGGGAGAAAATAAATGGGACTTTAGGGAAATTTCTCCCAAATTTTTGGTTTATAAAAACTTTCATTCTTGGTTTAAAAAAATCAGATCCCAACCAAGAGAAGGGAATTTCCCCTACCTTGGCCAAGTTCCCTAAAGCATTCTGGCAACAACATTGTAGGAAGAGACTGTGAGTGAACTCAGATACTTAATGAGCTTCTGAGTAAAACGGCATGGCTTGCTCTCTGGGGAGTAGATGATGGTACTGAAACTCTTGGGGCAGTAAGTGTCATAATACGCCCCTTCCTTTTTATATCTAGAAAATTTATTCAACACATAAAATTCGTTGAGAATTGTACTAAAAAATATACAGGCTGTCTATAAAACAAATGCTAAGGGGCTTTCTAAAAGTTCTAATAACCAAGTCAGTTAACAGGTAAGCCAGTACTCGGTGGCCATTAGAGAAAGCCTTTAGAGTACAGTTCTGGCGCCATCTCGTGTGTAACATTGAACTCAACACTTAGAAAATACATAGAGCAGAGGAATGTACTGGGAGGAGTGAGAGGCCACGTGTTCCTGAAAATTTACAGGAGGGATGGGGAGACGCAACTGGAAAAGTAGGTTAGGGCCCGCTTATGATAGTCTTCATCTCACAGGCACTGAAAGGTTTTTAGCAGCTAGGCCACATGATCAGATCTGTGTTTTAGAGTAATTCAGCAGGAGGCACACAGGCACGGTCGGTGACAACAGATCAGACACCTAAGGGCTCACTACTCCATACCCATGTTCACTGTTTATAGTCTTGTGCCAAACCACTGGATCAGCAGCTCCTACTAGGATGTATGCAGGCATTACTGGTTGATTTGTTCACAACTATATCCCCGCTGCCTAGAACAGTGCCTGGTACCTAAACGTTTTTATTTTAAAATAAAAGGGCATTTTCTTCCACATACGACTACATGATAACACAGTTAAAATACAGAGCCCCCACTCCATCCAGCTTCACAGCAGCCTGAGAGGAAGGCATCGTTTTCCTCATCTTACAGATGAAAACAGAGGGGCTCAATGAGGTTGCCCTGGCAGGGGCAGAGGCGCAGCCCCCCGTGTATAATTCTTTCACCGCCAGGCTGCAGGGACCCCTGGCCTGCTGCAGGTAAAGGAGCTGGACTTCGGGATCCAGACCAGGCTTCCCCGGCGTCCGCTGCGTCACGCACTGGCCCTCTCTGGACCTTCAAATTGTAGCATCTACACAGGAGGCGCCAGGACCATTCCCCAAAAGCAAAGTCTTTAAAGTGACATTCCCCAGAACCCCTACCCGCTCCCAGGTGAACTAGACCCCACGGACTCCAGCGGAAGACATCACATCCAACCCCACCCGAATATACGAACAGTGGACCCGAGCGGGAAGCCTAAGGCTCCACACACTTGTCTTCGGGCGCCCTCCCCTGCCCTAATGTTATAAATGAGGACGCTGAGGCTGCCAATGAAAAAGATTCTCGTCGGTGGTTACAACTCGGGCCGGAGGAACCCAGGAGCCCTAGTTTCCCGTTGGGATGGAAACGGTGGGATCCAAAACCGACAGTATGACAGGATTTCCAGAGCATCCCCATCTCAACTCCCACCCCCCTAAGTTGGCCCCACCCGCCCGGCTCCGCCCACCCGCTCGGCACCCGCTCGACACCCGCCCGGCACACGCTCGGCTCCGCCCGGCACCCGCTCGGCTCCACTCGTTTCCGCTTGGCCCCACCGGACCCCGCCTCCTCTCCGTTCGGCTCCGCTCGGCTACTTTCGGCTGCACCCAACTCCCTCGGCTCGTCCACTCGGCTCCACCAGCTCCGCTTGGCCCCGCCCCCTCGCTCGGCTGTGCTGGGCCAGCGCGCTCACCCTCTTTGGCAGGTGGAACAGCGCGGTAACTCCTGTTCGCTCAGCCAGCCTCCAGTGGAGCTGTCTGCTCCATCTGGCTTAGCCCATTTCGGCCCACAGCGGTTTGCGTTGGGTACAGGTCGTCTCCATCGGGCCTGCTTCGCTCCCCAACTTTGGTCACCTACGAGGTCCACTCGTGCACCTGTCTCCCCCTCACCTACCCCACCGCTCTGGGGCAGCTCCGTTCGAAACGACCCAGGAGAGGTCTTGCAAAGTCTTCCATCATCGCGGGCACTGCACGGCCTGAGGAACGAACTGAGCTCCGTATCTTAACTTGGCGACGCGTCTGGAGCCCCCACATTACAAATGGATGTCCTAGGGCAGCCCTCTCACATCTAAGTCTCAGTCTCCCCATCTGCAAAATGTAGCTGTTGCTAATTCTGCTCTTCCGGGTCCGGCGGGAGAATTAGGGGCCAGTGAGCACCTGCTGAGCGCCCTCTGGGTGCTAGGCAGAGGTTCCGGCCCTGCGTATGGAGGCGCACACAGAAGATTAAACCTGCCTGTTTGCAAAAACGCTTGGCCCTCTGCCTTTTCCGCTGGCTCTGAGACTTTGAGCACGTGGTCTAGCCTCTCGAGCCGTTTCCCTTCCTAAGATGGGCAGAGCTCCTTGACAAGCAAGAACTGTCCGTGTGTGCCTTGCCCTCCAGCCCCAGACACCTCACAGAGGCAGCACAGGTGTCTGTGTCCTGCACCATCCTTCAGAAGGTTGGGTCGCAGGAAGGATGGCCTATTATAATGACCTTCTGCATGACTACAATTCATTCCACAAACCTCTGAGGGCCTTGAACGCAATGTTGGGAGACAGGGAAACAGTTGGGTACTTAAGTTGCAGGCTGCAGAAACTCACTGACTTGGCCACTTTAAATAAAAACAATTTGTTGGAAGGATACTGGGGAGGTGGTGGAATAAGGGAAGCTTGAAGGCAAGATCCAGTAAAGCAGAAATTGGGCTACGTCAGGTGATCTTGGTGCCAAAAACCTCTGAACAGTCACCCCTGGACACTGCTGCTATGTGATGTCTTTCTGCTGTCCCAGTTAAATCTCCAGAGAGAGGTTCTGATTGGCTGGGTGTAGGTGTCAGGAACTTCTTCACATTGAAGTAGGTCTTGAAGGATGAGTAGAAATTTGCTAAAAGAAGGAAAGGACATTCCAGGTGGAAGGCCCAGCATGTACAGGGCATGTACATCACTGGAAAGAAATCTTAGGGCCATCTTGGACTTGTGCTTGCCTCAGTGTCCCAGGTGCTTTCCTGGTCATGTCATTCAGTGCTCAAGAGAACCCTATAAAAGGGATATGATTAATTTTTTGGGAAAAAAAATATTGTATTGTCTTTATTAAAAGGCGAAGTGCTTTTATAAGCCATTCAAGCTATATAGCAAAGTGTTGCCAAAATGGAGAAAGGAGAGCGATCACTACAAGCCGTAGTGCCCCAAACCCCAGAACTAATATTAGGCAGCATCACTCCAGATGTTTTTCTAGGCGTATACTTGGAAGGAGGGGTGGGAATGGAAGAAAGGAAGGGAGATGGAAGAGAGGGAGGATGGGGAGCAAAAACAATCCCCCAACCCAGAGGCCTAAACAATAAGAGATTTTTCTGTCGCTTAAAAAAAAAAAAAAGCCCAGAGGCAGGCTGTGAGGCTGCTACGGCAGCTCAACCATGCCATCATGTCCCAGGTTCCTTCTTGTTTTCCATGCGACCATCCTTCTCAAGATGGCTGCCACAGGAAGGGGAAACTCAGGGAGCTAAAAGCCCAGGGGCTTCTGCTTACATCTCCTTCAGCAGAACAAAGTCATGGCTGCCCCTAGCTGCAAAGGATGCTGGGAGGTGTAGTTTCTAAAGTCATTTACAAGCCAGAAAGAAGTTTATTTTCAGGATAATTGAGATTTTTCACCACTTTTTAGTCTACAGTAATGAAAACAGCTACACTTAGTCATTTGCAGACACTCATTTCAAGTGCCAGCTAGGGACCAGGCACAGAGCTAGTTGCCTTGTGTAAACTGGAGAAAGAAGGGCTTGTCCTATCCTCCCCAGACTTACTTAGGGAATAGTCACTGTGTGCAAAGTACTTAATATCTACTACTTCATTTAATGTTCATAACACTACTAGAAAGTATTTTTATCCCCATCCTACAGACCAGTAAACAGAAGCTCTGAGAATCTAATGATCTACTCAAGGCTCCATAATTTTATAACAGAACCAGAATTCAAACCCATGTTGATCTAGTCCAGAGCTTCAGCCATTAATTATTCCATTCTAGTAGGTTCCATCCCTAGCTGTGTCTTAGAACCTCTCTGAAAGCTTTTTACATGCTCCACAGAGATTCTGATTTAAGTGGTTGGAGGTAGGGTCCAAGCATCAGTATGTTTGTAATTATCTTATTTAATCCACACAACAACTGGAGATGGAGGTATTTATCTTTCTATTTAAAATTAGGGAAACTAAGACCCAGAGATGTGGACTCACTTGCCTAAAGTCACACAGCAGTTCCACAGTGGAACTAGAATATGTGTTCACATCCATCTTCTCCAAAGAGCTGTCCTTAGCTCCAGAAAAACGCAGCCTCCCTAAAGCTGGAGGATATACTGGCCAACCCCTCTGCTCCAGCCCCAGAAGCCTCCCAGGGAATGTGCATGAGGGGCAGAGTGCCAGGTGGCAACTGAGTGATAAACAGGCTAGGACATGCCAGGATATGTGCCGGAAGCCCAGCCCACTGAAGGCAGAGGTGTGGCTGGGCTGGAGTGGGGGCCGGACATGGGGATGCACTTTTTCCCCAGCACAACAAGCTATGGGCTTCCTCCCTCCCAGCTGAGCCCTCCCTGATATGGCAGGCCCAGAATGGGTCACTAGCTAGCGACTGGAGGGCTGGCAGGCGGGCAGGGGCCCAGGGCCAGTCCCCAGAGGAAGTCACATGGCTGGGGGCACAGGCATGACCCAGGAATGGTGAGGGGAGGGAGATATTTCAGGCCCAAGAGGAAGGACCCAGCCCATGAGATGAATCATCCGGGCCGGAGATTATCCTGAGGAAGACCTTGGGGCTGGAATGGCGATAAGTGCTCTCCTCCCGAGGTGACCAGGAGCCCATGGGAAGCTGGCCAGTGGCCGGCGAGGCATAGTGTGGCTGGGAGCACACAGATGAGTCTCAGAGTGCCCACCAGCTCCGGGTGCTTTCCAGAAGGGATGTCTCAGTGGCCCTACAACACAAGGGGAAGCCCTGGAGACCAGTCACTTGCACAAGGTCACAGGGCCAGAGATTAGGTTTGGAGTGGGAGTGTGCCTTTCTGTTTCCGCAGCTTGTCTCCCCCAAAGCAGGGAGCTAAGACTGCCACTGCCCTCCTGCTCCAGGGGCTTCCTGGGTGGACATGAAGCTTCACAGATAAAATACCAGGCTTTAGACTCCAAATGGCAAACCAGGTGTCAGAGCTTATGCTTGCTCCTGGATGAGGCACTAGACTTGTCCCAGCTTCTTATTACAGGAATGGGAAGTCAGGAGTCCAGAGGCTTACCCAGAACAAGGGGCTTACCAAGGGCTCCAGAGCAGGCTGGACAGAGGCCAGCGGACCTGAGTCCTGCCTCCCAGCCCACAGGAGATGATCTTCTGGATCTCTAAGTGTGGCCATCAGAATCACCTGGAAACTTGTTAGAAATGCACATTTTGGGGTGCATTTCATTCAGCTCCAGATGGACTGAATGTGAACCTGGGCGGTGGACATCCCTCTGTGTGTTAACAAGTCCTACTACAGGGGATTCTCATGTCAGCAAAACCCAAAGTCTCCCCCCTACACACACACACACACACACACACATACATTCACCGGATGGTATTTGGTACAAAATGGCGTCACACTGGTCTTTACCTCAGATTCAATTAAAACAGTCCCATCCACCTGATAGTCCATCCATGGGCTCACAAACCATGAGAGTGCACAGGTCTTTCAAAATCAACAGAAATTTGTTTCTCACTCTTGAGGGATATATGGTCGCCTTGAAAGGGGAAGCCGCTTGTACATTACTTGGCCCCGCAACACAATGGTGGTTTAACTAATTTCTATTACACCATTGCTTAGGTATATACTATCATGAAACTAAGTGTAGGTTCTTATGCTATTAAAATCTGCAAGTTCCAAATGAAATATAAACTAACATCAACGCTACAAAACCTCACTTTTAAATGAATGATAATTGACATATGCCAGAGAATATTACTTTGCTGAAGTTGAGTGGCAGCTTGTAGCCTGAGCATGGTGTCACCTGCCACCACGTGGGGCCCTTTAATTTTGCACCATGTATCACCCTTTGTCATGAGATGAATCAACCTCCTAACCCCTTTCCTCTAGCCCTCCTACTCCTAAGCCTGTCTTCACACAGGGCAGGGGCTTCAGTGCATTACTGCTTTCTCCTCCTGGGCTCCAAATCGCAAAAGTGGTTTTCCTGGGAACCTTATGACCATAAGCGAAAATGCAAACTCAAACAGGAAAGGTAATTAGAGGACAGTTCTCAGTTATAATGAGGTTATCCTGATACTTTGAAATATGAGGATGTTAGATTCATGTTAAAATGAAAAAAAAATCATTTTGAAATTCTCACTCTTGGAGCCCTGAGCATGCCTCTCTGGAAACCTGGAGTCCATAGACTCCTTTTAGAGAGACACAGACTTAGAGATAGCATGTCTTACCCCATTTCCGAGCTGGAGAAATCAAGGCCCAGAGAACAGTGGGGACCCACTTTTCCCTTCTCTGATCCCTCTAACCTCTGTCAGCTGATTTCTCACTGTATGAGGAAGAAGTGTCCCAGTCACCATCGTACCCAAATGCAAGGGGTGCCCTTGGGATGAGTGAGCCACTCTCCCTGAGAGAGGTTTGAGTACAGTTGGCCACTACTCAGTGGAGACGGGATAGACTTCTCTCCACCTCTTCCAGGAAGTCCAACTTGGGAGGCGTTGAGGGGCACCTGGGCATCTGTTTCATACCCATGTAATTTAGATGCACATAGAAGTTTGAGAAACAGTGGCCTCAATGATCTTTAAGATTCCTTCTGGGTCAGGTACAGTGGCTCACACCTGTAATCCCAGCACTTTGGGAGGCCGAGGCAGGTGGATCACGAGGTCAGAGATGGAGACCATCCTGGCCAACATGGTGAAACCCCAGCTTTACTAAAAAAATACAAAAATTAGCCAGGCGTGGTGGTGCGTGCCTGTAGACCCAGCTACTCAGGAGGCTGAGGCAGGAGAATTGCTTGAACCCAGGAGGTGGAGATTGCAGTGAGCCAAGATTGTGCTACTGCACTCCAGCCTGGAGACAGAGTGAAAATCCGTCTCAAAAAAAAAAAAAAAAAAAAAAAGATTCCTACAGATCCTAGAGGGCTGCATTCCAATACATATCATTATCACTGTAATCATCATCATCAAATAACTACCATGTGTTGAGTGCATGCTATGTGCCAGATGCTCTGCTAAATGTGTTATGTATATGATAGCTACTACCCATGAGGTGGCATTATTCTTACCATCTCCACACAGATGAAGAAACAGGCTAAGCGAGGTTCATCACTTTCCTAAGGTCACACAGCAAGACGCTGAGCTCACACTCAAAGCTGGCGGTATAGCCCCAGTGCCCTCAGCAGTATTTCATATCCAACTCTGCCTCTAGTTGACTATGTGCCTTGGGAGCTTCTCGGGCCTGCTTTGGGGCTCAGTCTCCCCACCTGTGGGACGGATTGTCTCTTTGCAGCCTCTTCCACAATCTTGTCCCCTAGATTCACAAACAGGTTGATGGTTCAGCAGGGGAGTCAATAGGACTTTGGCAGCAGGAGGAGAGAGACACCAGTTTTCCAGCCCCAAGGCCTATGTTTCAGCTCATCCCAGTCAGAACGACCTTACCCATTCTGCCCCCACCTCATGTTCCCATGATAACACTGAGTCACCAGTCTGGGTGAGGCCCACCTCTTGCATAACAGTGGGCATTAGGAATGCTGGGATGGAGATCAAAGCTATGTGGGTGAAATCAGTGCAAAGGACCTATTCTTGGCAGGGATGAGGAGATGTAGGAGAAGACAAAAAGGGAAGGGTGACATGTGTTAACTTAAGTGCCAGACACTCAGCTAGGTGCCCAGCTAGATGCTGGGTAAGCAACTTAACCCCTCAACATCTCAATTTTCTCTTCTGGAAAATGAGGTTGTTTTGAGGAGTGCATGGGAATCATCCAATTATTCATTTGTCTAAAAATTATTCATGGAGGGCCACCCATGTGCCAGGCATCTTTCTAGGAAATGCAGCCATTAAGTAACAAATATCCATACTTTGTGGGGCTGACAGTGCAATGAGGAAGACAAACATATCAACAAATAAAGATACAATCTAAAGTTGGGGTGGTACTGATAAATAAAGCCAGGATAAGAGGTAGTCGAGGAAGTGCCATGAAAGGGCAGGGTACTCAGGGGCCACCCCCGTGGGGTAGCCATGTGAGAGGTGATATTCTGCTTCAGTGAAGTAATGAATGAACCATACAGCCATCTGGAAAAAGTGCTGCCAGTAGCAAAGAAATGTAAGGCCTCCATCAGACAGCCTGGCACATAGTAGGTCCTCAGTAAATCATGGATGCTATGACAGTGCAAAGAGAGGGGCCATTTCCTTATTTGAGCAGATGGATGGTCTCTGTGTTCCTGCTGCTCCCCAGCTATAGGAATGTAGTCTTCAGGCCCCAGCATTTTGCCCTGCCTGGTCTCATCCAGGGAGAAAGGACCTGTGGGCCAACAGCTCCAAGGCAGGAGGAAGAAGAGATTCCATCAAAGGCAGCACAACCTCCCACCAGCCTGGCACACAGAGGGGGGGGGTCCCCAAGCAGACACCATGGTGCCAGTCGCAGGGGGTTGAAAGCTGGATAGCCACAAAATAATAGAGGCTGATCTCACTTGTGAAAACCCACATGGGACTGTGGGTTTATTAGTATTATTTCTCACAGCCCTGCTCTGACAATGTGGGTGCCTTCCCATCAACAGGATGAAGCCTACAGTCCTTTACAATTGACACCCTAATGGCCTCTGCCACCTCCTTCCCAGCTCTTCTTCTTTCCGACTCCTCTGCTCTCCACGGGCTGATTACTCAGGGTCCTATGAGCATCACTGGGTGTGCAGCTCTGGGTCCCCTCTGGAGGGGCTCGTGTCAGGGATGGGGAGCAGACAAACACACAGGTAAGGCGGAGCCGGCATGGTGGCTGCTTGTACAGGGGCTGTGAAGGTCAATATCCCCTTGGAGGAGTTGGCCAGGGATGGCTTCTGGGGGAGGCAAAATGAAGCTTCAAGGGTGTTTTTCATTGTTCAGTTCTCAGCACATGTCTGCTCTTCAAGGAGGCCTTCTCTGGTCACACTACCTGAGGTTTCCCACCCAGCTGCTCTGCATCATAACTCTGAATTTCATTTTCTTCTGAGCACTATTCCATATAAGAGTATTTCTTTCCTTCATCCATTCATTCAACAAAAACGATGCTCCCAGGACAGGGCTCCCAGCAGCTCCAAACACTTTAGTACTAAAAGCTTTGGCTATGGTTTGTGCTGCTAAAATTTTCTTCTAAGCATAAATGAAAAAAATGAAGGGATCAAACACAGGTGAAAGACTCTACAATCTCACCCTGGGGACCTGCCATTGGAGACCACCTTAAACACAAACACCCTTTCTTGATCCGTGGCGGCACCAATAGTGGCGATGGCCTCTCCCTTCATTTAATTTACAAGCATGTACGCGGCACTGGCTACATTCCCGGTAATGCGATAAGCACTTGACATATAGTATCTTAAACCTCAAAACAACCCAAGGAGGTGGAAATCATTACTGTTCCCATTTTACAAATAAACTGAGGCAAGGAGGGATTTAAGTAACTTTCCCAAGGTCACAGAGATAATAAATGGTGGAGCCAGAATGTGGACCCCTCTAGAGCACTTACTGACAGCAGCGTCTGGGTATACAGCAGGACTCCACACCCCTTAGTGATTATAGTTCTGGCCCGAGGTCTAAGCCGATCTCCTTCTGTATCCAGCAGGGGGCGACAAAGCACCTGGCTGACTGTGCACCTGCCCCAGGTATGGTTGGCTTGGCTTAAAGAGGAACAGTGCCTGCTGAAGAGATATCCTTCTCACTCCTTAATCCAGGCAGAGGGAGCTAAATGGAGAGAAAATTCTGGACTAGCATGACTCTGCCAAAGAAGAACTTTCTGCAATGGGTCGTCCCATTGAAACAGTCATGAAACCGTTATTCACACTAGGTTCCAGGTTTTGGAATGAATCAAGTATAGTTCTCCCCTTGGGGGAGCTCCCAGTGAAGTGAAGGATTAAATGACCTGAACATTATTAGGTCCACAGAAAACAGAACAAGTTAAAAATAAACTGTTCTGGATCATGAAGCTACTAAGTAGCAGAGCTGGGATTCAAACTCAGACTTATTTGACCCAAAAGTCTGCATTCCTTTTACCAAACCATGGTCCTCAGTTGATGCAAGCCCTGTCCTGGGTGCTGGGGACAGAGATGAAGAATACAGCATCTTTCCCACAAGGAGATTATGTCCTGATGGAGGAGAGAGGGGAGTGAGTCCAGACAGCATTCAGGGTGGGAAGGGCTCTGCCAAGATCAGCATAAGACAGGTGGGAGCACAGAGGAAGAGATGCGTTAAAAGGTGGTCCCTTTGAAGATCATGTCCATTGTGTTCACGGCTGTACCCCAGCATTGAACCCAGCCAAGGGCCTGGCACAGTTTAATCCTCAACAAATGTTTGATAACTGAATGAATGAGGAAGAGACCAAGTGCCTAGGAGTAATGTAGATCAACGAAGGCTTTTCAGATGAGTTGATATTTTGGGTGGGATTTGGAGGGTAAGTTAGGAGTTTACCAGGTAGAAAAGATACCTAAAGGCATTCTAGACACATGCAGAGGAATGGCAGGCTCTTTCAATTTTTTAAAAAGTGGTCTCTCAACTTTTTAAAAAATCATAACCCGCAATGTATACACATACACATCCAAAACACACACACACACACACACACACACACACACACACACACACACACAGAGTTGGAACCTTACGCATAATGCCCTCTGTTTTTTTCTGATCTATTTCTTTTGGTAAATGCTAGTGGCAACCCACTAATTTGTTGTGATACAGGCACAAGTGTTTGGGGAAAGTGGAGGCTGTAAAGGTAATTTTGAGCAAGACAATAAAGATCTCTCGATGCTAGGCTGATAAGGTGGAACCCTTTTTAGTTCTGCCTCTTCTTCCTCCCTGTGAAGCCAGATATTGCGAATTCCTTTTTCCTTCTCTCGCTCTCTGATGAACTCTCTGCCTTTCAGGCTTGTCTTTGTTAATTTTAGTCACTCCATTTCCCCAGCTGCTTCTTTAAATCATGCTGAATTCCTGGGGCTCTGCACTGTGCCTTCCCCAACCATCTCTCTTGGTCTCCCAGGATGTCCTCTCCATGCCTTGATTTGAATGTCTGCCCACTTCTACTAGCTGGGGAGATCCAAGCCAGAAGTGACAGCCCCAAGCCTCTCCCCGAGCACCAGCCACCCTTCAGTGACCTATAGACACTTCAGACTCAGCATGCCCAAAACCAAGTTCCACTCTCTGAGACTTTCTGCTCCCTAGCTTCCCCTCTGTGTTCTTCTCACCAGCCACACTCTCACAGGACAGGACACTGTCCTGAAGGCCTTTTCCATCCTGTCTACCCTGTCTTCAAACTCGCTCTCAGATCCACTCCCTTCTCTCCCCACCATCCGCCACCATCTTGTCCAGGCTGAGCCTTCTCTCCCACGGGTAACTGTCTGAGACCTCCTGACTTGCCCTCCTCTCTTGTCCCTTATGTTGGCTCCCACAACAGCCACATGAACCTTCCGAAACATAAACCTGATCATGTAACACCCCTACCCCCTTAATATGCCCTGTGTTCCTAGACTCCCTGTTGGGCCTCTTCCCTGCACCTCTCCTTCCACCCTTATTCCCTCTAATCCCCCAATCTCCAGGCATCTTGAACCTCCACGGTCCTGTTTCCTCTGGTTTCAAAAACTCTACTTGCTTAATATCAACTCATATTTTTAGCATCCCATTTTAGGAACCCTTCCTCCCGGAAGCCTTCCCTGATCCACTGAGACTAGATGAGGAACTCCTCTGTGTTCCAACGGCCCTTTGCGCACCACACATCTTGGTGCCTAATACCTTCTTTCCTGTTGGAGTGTCCCAAGTTTCCCCCCCTCCCACCACCTCCATTAGATGGGCAGCCTAATGGGACGGGGTGGGGTGGGTTAAGAACAGATGCTGAAGTCGATATTCTCCAGGTTCGAAGCCCAACTCAGCCATGCACTGGCTGTGGGAATTTGATAATTTATTTAATCCCTCCCTGATTCACTTTCCTTATACTATCAAATAATGATGGCTGTGATAATTATATCAATAAGGGGAGCAGCACCTATCTCTTGGCATTTTCAGTGTATTCAGTGAGCTGATATGCTGAGGCCACAAATGACAGTGCCTGGCATGTAATAGTGCTACCTACATATTTGATCATTAGATCAGTCCTCAGACGGGTTGCTCCAGGAGGGGCACAGACTGGATTTATTTGATCTACTGATCTGTCTTGGCCATAGTCTTCCCTCCTATATTCCTCCTCTTCTTCCTCCTCCTTTTCTCTTGCCTTCCGATGCATGCAGTACCTGCACTGACCTGTTGGTATTTGCCTAGTACCTGCCCTGACATTGGGTCACAAGTACACCCCAGCATTCATGACATGAGTGAATCTTTGGTCTAGGAATGATAGTGAACGCAGAAAATAAAGGGCATATTTGAGAGATTCTTTGGAGGTAGACTGCTCAGAGCTTGTGCTGACGGCATCTGAGGGTGGAAGAGGAAGAAAAGGAGGAGGAAGAATGCAGGAGGGAAGAACATGGCCATGACAGACCTACTGATTTCCCTTACCAAGCCCTTAGCTCCTCCAACCAACTCCAGATCATTACATGGCACCTCCATTCACCCAAATACTCCAGCCAACATCGGGGTCACTTATCATCCTTTCTCTACTCCTCTCCCCTAAATCCTTTCAAGTCTTATCAGTGCACAGATCTTATGTCCAAGGTCCCCTTCTCCTCTCTGTGCCCCACTTCCACCCTTACTGTCCCAGTTACAATTGCTGTGTAACAAGCACCCCCCTGCAAACTTAGTGGTGTAAAAAAACATATCCACAAGTTACAGGCTCAGGAACTTGAGCAGCGTACACTGGGAATACTACGCAGCCACCGTCCACCACGCCTTAGCTTGGCAGACACAAAGCCAGCATGACATGATGGTGGGGGTACCTTTACCCACATTTCTGGCACCTGGGCAAGGTGACTCCAGTGCTGGACTCCCCTGGGACTGTGGCTGGATCACACGCAGGTGGCCCCTGCCTATGCCTGAGCTTCCTCACAGCACAGCGGCCTCCAGGCCTCTTCCATGGTGCTCAGGGCCCCAGCACCAGTGCTCCAGCCAACAAAACAGACTGCTGCATTCATCGTCTTCTATCGTGAAGACTTGTAATTTTTGAGCAACACTTCTACTACACCTTATTGGTGGAAGCCATCACAAGCCCCCCCCCCCACCCCAGATTCAAGCAGGAAGAGCACAGAGAACCTAGCTCTTCATGGGAGGAGTGTCAAATAATTTTGTGGTCATGTTCTGAAAGCACCGCCCTAACCCAAACCACCAGTGTCTCACCTGGACCCCCGCTGCCATCTCCTCTCTGGTCTGCTTGACGGCACACTTTACTGGCCTATCTCCATCCGTACGCGGTGCTCCAATATAACAGCCACAGAGAGCTTTTGAACACGCAAATTAGATGAGTCAGCCCTTCTTCATCCCTCCAATGCCTCCCAACTGGACACACCACTGAAATCCAACCTCCTCGATGTGCCCACGCAGCTTTGCGGATCTGTGTAGCCCCATCTACTCCCTTCAAGCCCAGGCCTTCTTTCTCTCTCTATCACAGCCCACCATCTCCTCCCTGGGGCTCGTGCCCACCTCTGAGCTTTTGCAGCTGCTGGTCCCCTTCCTGCAGTGTTGGACCTGTGATGCTGTGTCCTTCAGGCCTCAGCTCAAATGCCACCTCCTCAGATCTAAAATGTACACACCAGCACCCAGTATTCTCTCTCCCATTCCCTGGCCCCAACAGGAAAGACTCTTGCATTTCTTATTCCTTGTATCCACAGTGCACACAATCATGGTTGGCACAGAATATGGAATGTGAATGAATGTATGAATGGTGGCTTTCAGGGGTGTGTGTGTGTGTGTGTGTGTGTGCACGTAAATTTAGAAAGGCAATCTTGAAAGATAGGCAGGCCTGGGGGTGGGAGGTTACTACAGGTGGGCACACTTTGTTTCACATATGGCTGTGCCACTCGCCAGCTGCTGACTCTGGGCAAACACCTTCAATTCCTGGAGCCTCAGTTTCTTCAGCTAAAACCTGAGTCCAGGTTTGCTGGATCCGGTCATAAGGACAGCAGTTCCAGCAGGAACACCAAGCCAGGACCACAGCCGCTCAGGGAGCTCAGTCCCTGGAGCCCGAGAGAAACGCTCTCAGGAGGCACGGGCATAGCCACTCCTAGAGACTGGGCAGTCCCCCAGGTGGCAGGCCGGACAGGTCCGTGCAAATAGGGAACAAGTACCCAGGGGGAAGGATAGTCACTGACAAAAACATAAACCGCCGCTCGGGGTCTTGGCAACACCCAATTTCCAGGGACACTTAGACTTCCGTAGCTCACTGAGTGGGGTATACACCAAAGAAGGGGGTCAGCCCTCTCCGTCGGCCAGGACGCTCAAAGCATTCTGTACCCGGGAGCGAGGCCGAGGTGCACCACTTGCCGCGTCCGCCTGGTGTCGCCGCGAGCGCGCTCTGAGTGGTCAGCTGCGCCCCTCGCACTCCGGCGGCTCAGGCGCCCCACAGCTGTTCAGCGCGAGGCCACTGGGTCTCAGCCCGACTCCGTCTGTCAGCTAACAGCAGGATCCCAGAGGAGACTGCCTAACCTGGGCACCCCCCTGCCGCCACCCTCGATAGGTGGGGGTAAAGAAGAAATACGCTGAGCCAGTTATCCCGGTCCGCCCATCGCTCCGCAAAAGGGGGCGCCCTCCCCTGAAGCTGGGGTTGGGGAACTGAGGTGTGCCCTGTCAGCACCTACTCCCTGTTCCGGGCTTCAGGGAGCGGGGCGGCAGACCAAGGCACTAGGGCTCTCGGCCGAGTCTGGTCCCCTCCACCCCAGGGCAGCCTCTGGACGCCCACTCGTCCCGCAACCTGTGAGTTAGTGACCGGTGGAGGCGAGCCGGCTCCTACCGCCTCCAGCTGGGCTGTGCTCCCCGGCCTCCCACATGCACCCCAGATCAGAGAAGGGGCTCCCGGGAGCGCGCATGGAAAGGCGTGAGCGCGCACCTGGTGCAGGCGGTCCCGTCCCGCGGGCGCAGGGGTGCGGGGCGGGCGCTCCAGGGAGGCGGACGGGGGAGGGGGCGGGGGAGGGGGCGGGGGAGGGACGGGGGAAAGGAGGGTGGGGCGGGGGCGGGAGGTAGCAGCGCCCCCGCACTCCCCGCGTCTCACACACTTGCACCGGTCGCTAGCGTGCAGCCCGGCGTCGCCCCACGCCGCGCTCGCTCCTCCCTCCCTCCTCCCGCTCCGTGGCTCCCGCGCTCCTGGCGAGGCTCCGGCGCCGAGCGCGCGGACTGGCGCACCGACAGACAGCCCCGAGGACCCCTCGGCCCGCGCCTCCCGGGCGGGCTATGTTGATTGCCCAGCCGGGGCCGGCCCGCGGGATCAGCACAGCCCGGCCCGCGGCCCCGGCGGCCAACAGGGACTATGAACCGGAAAGCGCGGCGCTGTCTGGGCCACCTCTTTCTCAGCCTGGGCATGGTCTACCTCCGGATCGGGTAAGGGCTGCCTGCGCCCTTTCCGCGCGTGTCTCGGCAAAGTTGGCACCGCCCGGGGAGGGAGATGTGCCGCCTGCTAGCCTCTGCGGGCCACAACTTCCACAGCTTCTCCTAGAGGCCGGGTGGGCGCGGTGTGGGAGCGGTGGGCGCACAAAGGCCCCCAGCAGGCGGAGGCCCCAGGAGATACAGGCAGGGGGACTGGCCATCCTGAGGACGTCTGAGTCTGGAATCACCCAGGACCAGAGACAGCCGGTAGGGACGCTCCAGCCTGAGGGACTCTGGGGAGGGCTAGCTGCTGCAAAGGTTCAGCCCATCCCGGCGACCCTTCAGACCCGCGCACAGGGGCAGCAGTCCAGCAGGAACACCAAGCCAGGATCACAGCCTCTCTCAGGGAGCTCAGTCCCAGAAGCCCGAGAGAAACTCTCTCCGGAGGGGCGGGCACAGCCGCTCTAGAGACTGGGCAGTCCCCAGGTGGCAGGCGGGGCCGGTCCGTGCTGGGCAAAACAGGGAACAGGTACCAGCGGGAAGGACATTCGCTGACAAAAACAGAAACCGCCGCTCGGAGCCTTGTCACCACCCAATTTCCAGGGACCCTTAGACTCCCAGCGCCCCTTCCCGGGCCAAGGGGACAGCACGTCCCACCCCCCCAACAAACACACACAAAGGTGGGACGAGAGGCGGCCAGAGACACCCAGGGAGACAAGCGCTAGAGAGAGGCGGGACATCCCGCCTCCTGGAACTGGGAAGCCTAGGCGGCAGGGCGCGCGAGTAGCCCCCCAGCTTCACCCAGCGTTTCTGTGGAGGTGGGGCTCGGGGGCGCTCTGGCTGGAAGGTGGGAGAGGGCAGCTCGGGACCCGTCCTGGGGCTGCTTGTGCAAAGCCGATCACCCTTTGTATTTAAGACATAATGGGTGTGAGGCTCGGAGCGGTGGGGGTGGGGGGCGTCTAGGCATGGATAGAGTTTCTGGCGCTGAAGGGCCCGCTTGGTAAGTCTCACGCACCCTGCCCCTCCAGCCCCCAGCAGTGAACCCGCTACCGCTCCTTTTAGGGAGGGGTGGACCGCGAGGCTGCAGCGAGGGGGTGTGTGTGGCAGATCCTTTGTGTTTTGTCACTACTACTCCCACCGTCTCCCCCGTCGCTTCCCAGTCCGCGTCTCTGGAGCGGGGATTTCGCAAGCTGTCGGGCCGCGGCTGCTAGCAGGTGCGTGCGGAGCCGACCAGGGTCCGCCAGCCCGACCAGCGGCGGAGAGGCGGCTGCGGGGCTCGCGCAGTGCCAGCCTGACGGAGTGTTTTAAGTGTTATTGATTCGCCCGCGTCTGGGTGGCTTTTCTTTTTTCCCCTGCTTTAATCTTCATCTTGGCCCGCGCCCCGCCGCCCCGCGCACATCCAGCATCCAGGAAGCCTGTCGGGCCGATTGGCTCGGGCCGCGTGCGGCTTTATCTCTTTTTTAATTAGAAACGGGGAGGAGGGACCCGGGTGGCGGGGGAGAGAGAAAGGGAAAACAGCAGAAAATAACCTCCCCTGGACGCCCCGCCCGCCTGCGGGCCGCCCTCCCGCCGGCGCCGCGGCCTCCCTGGATTGGCCCTGCGGGGGCCCAGCTGCCCCGGAGGGAGGGAGGAAGGGAGGGAGTCCTGTAAAGCGCTGGCCTTCCGCCCCAAGCTGCCCTCTAGGGTGGGAAGAGGTCCAGGTCTGGGAGGTGGGAGTTGCAGGTGACTTGAGGTCAGGAACGGCTGCTCCCTGAACCTCGGGTTACTCATCTGTAAAGTGGGCATGAGGGTTGAAGTCTGAACGTCCCTAAAAGGGGTTTTCCAGTTCCCCAGATGTGACAGGGTTCTACCCGCTTCTGGCTGATGGTGGGGCATCTGTGGTATTCTTACTTTACTTGGATAGTTCAGATGACTCCAGCACTAGTCTATTACAGCAATCAGATTCAGTAAGAATAATGATAATTACAACACAACCACCACATGTATGGGGCACTCACTATGTGCCTGGCACCTTCTAAGCACTTTCCATGTTCTTGCACATTTGGTTTTCACAGCAGCCAATGAGGTGGGACTAGTTATCAATACCCTAATTTAGCCATGGCGAAACTGAAGTGCAGAAAAAGAAGGAAGCTTGCCTAAGAAGGCACAGCTAGTAAGTGAGGGAAGCTTAGATGGGAACCTAGGCCAGAGCCTTAGGGGCTAGTCTATTACACCTATGATTTTTGGCCCCAGTGTGCCAACACGTCCACTCTCTGCTGGTGTAGAAATGTCCTGGTGGCCAGCTAGGTGCTCAGACGGTCCTCCTGACAAATGATGCCAAAACATCTCCACTTAATCTTCTCACCCTGCTTCTTCCCCAGACATTCCCAGCGTTCTAGTGTGTGTTAGACTCTGGCTTAGGGCTGAGATGCAGATACAAAGCCAGGCTCTCCCACCTCCAACACCTGCTAGCTGAGGACCTTCCTCCAGGTCCCAACCTCTGTGAGCCTCAATTTTCAGATATGTGAAATGGGTGTGATGATTCCTGCCCTACAAGGCTGTGTGGAAAGGTCACATGAGCTGCTGCTTGTGGCAGCACCCAGCATACTGTCTTGGCACATAGTAGGGACACTGCCCAAGTTCACTGATGCATTTCATGCATATTTGGAGGCACCTGCCATGTAGTAGGTACTCACCCGGAGTCACATCTTTGAAGTGCCACAATCCATTTATTCAGCGCAACAATCCCTTTATTCAGCAGTCATTTAGTGAACCAGCAGACAGCCTCCCTGCCCTCAAGGAGCTCATCCTCTCAGAAGGAAGACAAGGGATTAAGTGAGCATGCAAAGTAAAAGTAAACACATACATGAAAACATTTCAGTAGACCATGAGTAATCAAGAATATCCAGTAAACAAAACAGAGATTGTGATAGAAAGTTACTAGGGGTAGGGAGGGGAGGGAGGCTCCCTTAGCTGGGCTGGGCAGGGAGGTGACCCTTGAGGTCATGTGAATAATGGCAAGAAGCCAAGCTTGTGAAGATCAGGAGTTAGAGCACTTCCAGGGAGAGGAGCCAGCAAGGATGGAGTGCCTACTGCAGGGAGAAGGCTGGCACATGGGGGGAGCCTAGGGAACAGGGCAGGACTGGTCAGGTGTGCACTTGGAGGGTGTGGGTCTACTTCACCTCCGGAAGTCATTGATACAGGAGAACCTCACTGTAACAAATTGCAATTCCAGAACAACTGCCCACCGCTGAGCCCCAGGACAGGGCACTTGCCCAGTGGCTCTACCTGCAGCCGTACCACTGCCACCAGGCCAAGCCACCACCACCCTTAGCCTGCCTCGTCCCTCTGCTGCTGCTCTGGCACTGCACAGGCCTTTCCTTCATGGAGCAGGGACCACCAGGTCATGTTAATGTCCCGCTTATGCCCTTCAGTGCTTCCTGATGCTGCCTGATGCCCTCAGAAAATGCCAGCCCTCAGCCATCTCCCCTCCCCAGGATCTCCCTGCTTCTCAAGCTCTGGTTTTGCATCAGCTTCTATTCCTTGAAGATCCTGAGCTTGTCTCCCGCCTAAAACTTTGCATTTTCTGTTCCCTCTGCACAGAGTACCCTTCTCCAGATCTTCCCACAGCTGCCTCCTGGCCATTCAGATCTTTGTTCCAATGTCACCTTCTCAAGGAAATCCTCCTTGATCACCTCAGCTAAAGCGGCCCCCACTTCCCTCACCACCCCCACACCCTAGTTGCCATCCCAGCATCTTCCTTTACTTCATAGTGCATATCATTGTCAGAGATGGCCTGTTTTATTCATTTGTGACACCTGTGTTGTCACCCTCCCTAGTTCCTTGAGGGTAGGGTCTTGCCCGTCAGGTGCACAGCTGTCTGCCAGCATGGTACCTGCCATATGATGGGTATCCGGTATATATCAGTGAGTGAGTTGAGGAAGATAACAATTCCCCTCGTAATAGTCACACATATCCTCTAGGCCAGTCATGCCCGGAGTGGGATGCATATATGCCATTGGCAGCAGGAAGAAAATGCCAGGACTTCTACTTACAATTACTTTTTAATGTTTTTTCAATAACAAAGCCCATGTATACATGAGAGTATATGTTACATATACATTTTAAAAACAGATTTTTTAATGAACATTAGTGCACCCATCCCTCCTTCAGAGGCACCTGCTGCATGAAACTTTGAAGTCATCATTTCCTTGCTTGCCTTTACAATTTTGCCAAAGAGATAATTCCTTAGCAATACAGGGTTTCTTTTGCATGTTTTTGAACTTCATCTCAATCATAAACTCAAAGGCAACTTGCCTTTCTCACTCAACATAATATTTGTGACATACATCATCTTTTTTTGTTTCTAAAAAGGAAATCAAGCTTCACTGATATTGAGTATACACATTGATACAAGAGCCTATGTAGAAATTGTAGGGTTTCTAGGCGAATGGACATGAGTTAGGGGTACAGGCTCAAAAACGCTGGGAGACCACTGCTGGGGGGAGTGGGGTGGCCAGGGCTGGGCACCTAGGAAGAGTCCCTAGGCCATGCCTCTTTGCTGGCCTAACGCTCCATCTCTCTGTGTCTCTCCCTCCAGTGGCTTCTCCTCAGTGGTAGCTCTGGGCGCAAGCATCATCTGTAACAAGATCCCAGGCCTGGCTCCCAGACAGCGGGCGATCTGCCAGAGCCGGCCCGACGCCATCATCGTCATAGGAGAAGGCTCACAAATGGGCCTGGACGAGTGTCAGTTTCAGTTCCGCAATGGCCGCTGGAACTGCTCTGCACTGGGGGAGCGCACTGTCTTCGGGAAGGAGCTCAAAGTGGGTATGTGCTCACCCAAACACCCCAGCAGGGTCTTACAGACTATAGGGAGACCAGAATACCCTCGGGTATCCTCTGGAACTCTCTCGCCTACCCCTGCTAGAATGCCCTTCAGTATGGGGTCCTGCAGGTGCATTGACTTGCATTCAGGACTCGCAATGAGGGTCAGGTCTCTGGTTGAATCCATACCACCCCAACTGTTTACTGACAGAGGTGTAAACCAACAACCAGTGACCCGAATGCTAACCTCTGATACACACAGTGCTGATGTTGTGTTTTGAATTGAAGCCCAAACTTTAAAACTTCTTGTTACACCTAAAAAATAGGAATTTCTGGCTTCTTTTGAAAAGTGGACAGATCCACTCATAATTTACATGTGTGCCCACGTGGTTGCAAAGTACTGAAACTGAGAACACAGCTCCCTTTAGTTGTAGCAGTGAATAGGCAACCCATTCACTGCCTCAGTCTACACCACTCCCTACTGCCACCCAGCCTGCACAATCCTGTGACATGATCTGCATGACTCCTGTGGACTTTTACTTTGCAACTCTCTTATAGGAATGGTGCATGCAGACACATACATACACACAGAGTTTTGAGACACACATTTGACTTCGGAAGCAATTATAACAAAAGTCTGGTTGAAAAGGGTCAGAGAGAGCAATGCTGGTCTCCAGGAGGCCCTGGTCAGTGGGAGGAAGCCACGCTGTGTGTCTTCTGGCTTGTGTGCGTGTGCATGTGCCTTAGGGGACCAGAAATTGCCGCAGGCTCGCTTCTGCACTGTGAACTTACCTGAAAGCCAGGTCAGCCTCGGATATCTTTGATTATCCCCACTGCCTCCCCCTCATGCCACACTGCTGTGACATCTGGGCTCCCAGGCTGATCCGTGCTCCCCCATGTCATCTCCCTTTTGCTCCTGGCCATCCGGCAGACCCTTCTGCACCCAGCAGGCAGGATCATCCTTTTTAAATGGAAATCAGATCATGTCACTGCACGGCTTAAACCCCTCTGGAGGCTTTCTTGCATCAGAATGAAATCCCCCTGCTCATCTGGCTGCTGCTGACCTCCACCTGCCTCTGCTTCCATCTTCCCCCTTGGCCTTGCTCACTCGGCCTTGTCCTTTTTCCCAAACACATCACACCGGACACCACCCATTCATTCTGCCTTAGCTCCTTTCCTTAGCCCTGTGCCCCTCACACTGTCTTCTAGAGCCCTGTTGATCACCTATCAAAAGTCCCCTCTCACCTCAAAGCTCCACCCCATCAGCCAAGCACTTCACACTGTCTGAATCCATTCCCAACTGGTTTGCAATGTCAGCTTCATGAGGGCAGGGGCTCCACTCCCATGCTTACCAGTGAACACTTCTTCCCCTTGCCTTTTGGAAGGAAGCACAGCCTCACGCAGCCCTGCAGCAGGCCTGGTTTTGTCCCCACATTCTGTGAGTGCCTTCTTACTCACACCATATGGAACTGCAGACAGGATCTCAGTATGGGGTCCTGCAGGGGCATTGGCTTGCATTCAGGACTCCCAATGAGGGCCCGGTCTCTGGTTGAATCCATATCACCCGATAGTTTATCTAGTTTATCGACAGAGGTGCAAACCACCAAGCAGTGACCCAAATGACACCCAGTGACCCTGGGTGTCACTGGGTGTCATTTGGGTCACTGGTGAGGTTGGCAGAGGGCCTTTCTGCAGGTAAGCCTTTGTGTAGAATTTTGCCTTACACCATCTTCACTGCTTCTCCATCTTTCCAACCCTAGGGCTCAGTTTTCAGGTGGAAACAGAGGCCAGGAGAGAGAATGGGACTGTCCCAGGTCACATAGTGAGTGGCATCAACACTGGGACTCCAGTTAGGCTGCCGAATCTGTCTTGTGAGCCTCCCCTTGCTTGTCACCTGTGGTTTTTGTGCTTTCTTCTACTCAGACATCACACACACACACACACACACGTGCACACACACCCCATTCCTGGGACCCAGGCCTGGGCACCAGCATTGTTTTAAACCTGTGGCTTCTGATATATAAGATGTTATAGATGAGGAAACTGAGGCTCAAAATGACCTCACTCAAAGTCAAAAAAAGTGAGTGGCAGGGTCTCTCAGGACTGGGGTCATTCCAGTATAACTTTCAGTTTCAGAACAGCCAGTACATCGGCTGGCATTGCAATAGTCCCCACAGAGGTCTGGGGCGTGGCAGGAGGGCTGCAGTGCAGGGCAGTGCCTGGACAAGGATTCCCTCCTGTTGAGCAACCCCCAGCTGGCCAGGGTTGTAGAAGTGAGGCTGAGGAGGAATACTGTCAGTGCACATCAGTGAGGAGCAGAGTCCACTGACAAGAGGCATTCTAGTGGGCGTGGCAGACAGAGGTGGCTGGGGAAATTCCAGCAAAGAGAGGTGCCCAAGAAAATCCATGGGACAGAGATGCTAGGACAGTTGGTCTGGGGAGCCTGGAAGGAAGTAGGAGCTGGAGCCAGGAGGTATGTAGCCAGATACAGATACAAATTTAACAAGTTCGAATTTCTGGGTGGGAGCCGCTGGAGGATTTTAAGTGTGGGAGTGACTGCCAGAAGATAGGTTGAACTTCTGAAATTGTCGCTATGCAATGATTTTTGACCCACAAAAATGGCAACATAATATGATTCAACCCAATAGGAATTTTAGAAGATTCATGAGTGAGTGAGTATAAGTTCATTCATTCATTATAATACTTGTTGATTTATTCATGCATTCACCAAGTTATTGGGTGTCCACTGTGGCTGGAGGTGGCTGTTCCAGTGTGTGTGGCCAGGGAAGGGCTCTGGATTTGTGAGGGAGGTGAGTTGTGGGCATGTCTGGGGGAAGAGCATGTCAGGCAAAAGGAATAGTAGGTGCAAAGGCCCTGAGGTAGAACATGCTTTGGGGGTGGCTTGAGGAACAGCAAGGGGGCTGGGTTGGCTGAAGGGGAAGGCTCAGGGAGCCAGGAGCTGGATGGTGCAACATCCCTCAGGCTAGGGCAGCGGTCTGGATTTCCCTTCATAGGAATGGAGACCTCCTGAAGGGGTGACAGTAAGGGAGGGACAGCATCCAACTTCGGGTTTAGCAGCATCACTCTGGCTGCTAGGAAAAGCATGAACTGCAGGGTGGGGTGGCAGTGGGAGTCAGGAGTCTGGTTGAGTCTTCTAGGAAGGAGGTGATGGTGGCTCAGCCTGTGATAGCCAAGGAGACCTGCTTTGAAAGCCACCAGCCACTAGGGAGGGAGAGTGACAAACTAAAGGCCAGCTAGGAGTGAGGGAGGGTGACAAACCAAGGGCCAGATAGGAGAGAGGGTGACAGCCTAAAGCCCTGCTAGGAAGGAGCGAGAGTGACAACCCAAAGGCTTGCTGGAAGGAGGGAGTCAATCTGGCCTGGGCTTCCAGGGTGATAGCAGTGGGAAGAGGAATATGCGTCAAGACGAGAGCCCTGACAGTCTGAAACCCCCGAGCTTAGGTTTCTTCATATGTAGACAGGTGTCCTGCGCCAGGACATCAAGAAGCAAGCATCACATTTAGGGTCCTCCCCAGTGCTCTCACCCCCATGGGGTTGCCACTTTCTGGGAATGACCAGCTAACAACGGCTGTCTTGTAGGGGTGAGGATCAGGGCTGTGGTCTTCGGCCTTTGGAGCTGTGGCCATCAAGCCCTGACTTTGAACAACAGGACCTATTGCCTGCCTTTAAAGAGAAACTTCCCAAAGCTCCACCCCATACTTCTGCTTACATATCATTGGCCAGAACTTAGTCACATGGCCACACCTAGCTGCAAGGGAAGCTGGGAAGCATAGTCTTGTATTCAGAGTGGACATGATACCAACTGGAGCTCTGTGACTGAAGGGGAAAAGTTCTTCGTCCCAGGCTTGGCTCCTTTCTGAGTGTTCTGGTTTCCTGCATAGAGCTGAGGGGCAGCAATGGGCATGTACCAGGCAAGGCCCCCTTGCATGCTAGAAATTGAATGCCAGTTCAAGCTGCCTCTGGTAAAAGGGGGACTCATGTCTGCCTAAGGAACTGGAGTGCCAGGGGAAGGTGCTCATTTTTGGAATGGGCTGGATCAGAGGTAGTGTTGGCATCCAGCAACCCCAGGGCCACCTCTTGGGGCAGCAGGATGGCCTTTGCACCTCCAGTGCCACAACTTCCAGGTTCAAGTACCCGCAGGCCTTGGCCTTTCTCTGGGAGCACCTGCAGAAGTTCTAAGATTCATTTGGATTGGACCAGCTAATTGGGCTTGACTTTCGGTTGTGTGCCCATCCCAAACTAATCACAGTGGCCAAGGGCAACAGTGCTTTTTCTGGCCCAGCCTGGGAGCCCCACCCAGACCATCTCTCAGGGGAGAGGAACTGCTCATGAGTGTACTAGTCTGCTAGGGCTGTAGAACAAAGCCCTGCAGACCAGGTAGCTTAAATAGCAGAAATGTACTGCCCAGTTTGAAAGGCTCGACGTCTGAGATCCACGTGTCTCAAGAGCCTCTCTCGGGCTCACCGCCTTCTCCGTGGGTTCTCACATGGACTTTCCCCTTGTACCTGTGCCCCAGGCATCTCTTGTGTCCTGGTCTCCTTTTTTATAAGGACACGAGTCATATAGGATTAGGGCCCATACTAAGAGTCTCATTTTAACCTAATTATAAGACTAAGTTCCTATCTCCAGATGCAGTCACACTCTGAGGTATTGACTCAGTCCACAGCAATGAGTGACCAGAGTGCAGCATGGTCCAGGCTTTAGGGAGAGGCATAGGGGGTGTGGTGGACTCTCAGAAGTGAGATCTCAGGATGGAGGAGGGGTCTGGACAGTGGAGATGGCCCTTGATCTGGGACTCAGAAGGTAGGGAGAAATTTACCAGTCAGTGAATGGGATCCCAGGCAGAGGAAACCACAAGGCAAAGACATGGTCATGTGAGAGCTAAGGAGGGAGTGAGCAGGGGCCTGCAGCTTCAGGAGACCATGGCTCAGAGAGCCCTCTGTGAGATGGCAGGCTAGCTGTGAAGACTCTTAAATGCCAGGGATTATTTGAGTGGGGTGTGGCCCCACATCAGTTTGACCAACTGCTACCAAGGTGCAGTGTGACCTTTGAGGGGTCTAAGAAGGCCTTCACTTCCTTGTAGACTTTTTTCTTTCTTTCTTTCCCTTCTTTCCTTCCTCCCTCCCTCCCTCCCTCACTTACTCTCTTTTTCTCTTTCTTTCTTTTCTTCCCTCCTTCCTTCCTTCCTTCCTTTCTTCTTTCTTTCTTTCTTTCCTTTCTTTCTTTCTTTCTTTTTTTTCTTTCCTGGCAGGGTCTTGCTCTGTCACCCAGTTGTAGTGCAGTGCTACAGTCATAGCTCACTGCAGCCTCCACCTCCTGGGCTCCAGGAATCCTTCCACTGGGATTACAGGCACATGCGACCTCACCTGGTAAATTCTTTTCTGTTGTTTTGTAAAGACGGGGGTCTCACTTTGTTGCCCAGGCTGGTCTCGAATTCCCAACTTCAAGCAATTCTGCCTTGGCCTCCCAAAGCAATGGGATTACAGGCATGAGCCACTGCACCCAGCCATTTATTTTCTTAAATAATACAGTGACCTTCCTCGAATTCACCCCCAACACAACTTGCCATCCACCTCTGTGAGCCTCCCTCATGTCTCCCCTGCCTCTCCCTCCCTGGCTACGCTTTCCCTATCTTGAATCTTGAGTTTCCCATTCCCTTGCTTATTTATGTTTAATATATCATATGGAGATCTTCCCCAAAAGTAAATGACTTCACTTTGGTTGGATTGAGTTGCTGTTGTGCCAAGTTCCTCCTCTGCTGGCCAGCGGCACAGCTCCAATACCGGGACTGGCCAGCTGCTGCCCAGTGAATGGGTGAGAAAGGCAATCTCACCAGCATCCTGATTTTCACTTCCCTGAGAAGTGATGAGCTTGAAATCTCTTCCTGGCTGTGCGTGTTCGCTCTTCCATGAGTTACCTCTTCATGCTTTTTGCCCATTTTTCTGTTGGGTTGTGGGTTCTCCCATTGGGTTTGGCCAGTGTGGTTGTAGTCACAGTGCAGGGAAACCAGGCAATGCCTCGGGATGAGTGGGTTCCTCAGGGTGAGTGGGCGGTGGGGGGCTTCCCTCTGTCTTGTATCTTTTCACTGAGGATCAGTGTAGAACAGGAGCCAAGACAGCCCTTTCTCATCCATCACCTCATTGGGTCCTTGGCACCCCTGAAAGAAAGTGTGTCCACCTCCATCTCATTCCTAGGAGGCAGGCTTAGAATCAAGCAGAGGCTGACCAAGATCATGTGGCTGGGTTTTGTGGCAGAGCCAGAATCCGTTGTAAGTTCTCCCTTGCTCAAGAGATTCTTCTGTTTGTGTGATCCTGCCAGAGTTGAGATTCTCAAGTCTGCCATGTATTTGAGAACCCCTTGTCTTGTTGCAGGTGTGGGGCTGCCAAGTGAGCACTGAAATCAGAGTCACATGGCCAGGTTTGCATCCTAGCCCCATCCCTTCCTTGCAGATGACTTTAAGTGACTACTCCACCTTTCTGGCAGTCTACAGAATGGGGGAGTCACACACCCACCATGCTAGGTGGCAGTGGCATTACATGATAGGGATGTAAGAGCCTGGCACATCATTATCAATTGGATGCCATCCCCTTCCTGCTTCCAGGAGGCCGGTATGTCCATGTCACATGAACACAAGCTCAAGGAACCCGGGACCCATGCTCTAGACTTTATTGGTGATTACGAACCTAAGCTGACCATTTGGACTCTACCTCCAAAATATATCCCCCAATGTGTCCAGTTTTCACCACCTTCACCACCAGCTCCTGATTCAAACCACCATCTTCAGGGACTTGCTGCCAGGACAATGACATCAACCTCCAACTGCACCCTACCTCCTCCCTTTCCTCCTGCAACCCGTGCAGCCATCCAGCATGACATCTTCCCATGTTGCTCGGGAGCGTGGCATCCTGCTGTGTAAAACCCTCCCGCAGTTTCCTGTTGTTCTGAGAATAAAATGCACACCATCCCTTGCTCCTTTATGGACCTCTGCCAAAGTCCCTCCCGCCTCAGGGCCTTTCGTTCGCTGTTCCCTCTGCCTGGATGCCCTTTGCCAGCTTGGCTCACTCCCTCTGTCTTTCTATCCTCTGCTCACCTGTCAGCCCCTCAGAGAAGCAGTCGTTACCTCTCTCCAGTGTACACTGCCTGTCCTTGTCCGCTTTTCTCTTCATGTCGCTTGGTTACTTCAGGATGTATTCTCTCTGACTTGCTCATTTGTGCAGTGCTGTGTAGCAGTTCGGCCCTGAGGCTTCCTGCTTGGTCATTTACCACCAGTGGACCTTGACCAAGTGGGAGTGATAATGGCACCGTTCTCACAGGCGGGAGGATGAGGTTACTACTGCACTCAGAACTGTGCTTGGCACACACGAAGTGCCCTATACCTTGTAGCTGTGTTGTTACTATTGTCTGTCTGTCTCTCTGGCTAGAAGGCAGCTCTGTGAGGGAGCAGGGGCCTCTGACCCAGTGTTTGGCACATGGAGGGCACAGTCGCCATGGAGGTGCTCAGCAGATGTACGGACACCACAGGTACCACAGCAGCCCCCTGCCCCAACTCCTGTCTGCAGCAGGAGATGATGCAGAGGGCACTTGGGAGAAGCAGCTGAGTAATGGTGGGCAACCTGTCCTCACCTGCATATGCAGGTCTCCACTCAAAGGCCACCTCCTCCAGGAGGTCTTCCTGGACCACCCTGCCTGAGACAGCTTCCTCCACCCTTCCTCCACAAGGCACCCTGCACTGTTGTCTTTACAGCACTTACCACTTTGGGAAGTGACTTTGTTTACTTTTGCGAGAACCTGTCTGACATTTGTTTTCTCTGCCATCATGAGTCTCCATGGGGCCCGGATCCGCTGATCCTCTTCTCCCCAGACCACCCCCCGCATCTTTCCTGGGGCCTAGCACACAGTAGGTCCTCATGGAACACGTGGAGAAGTGCACGGTCCCCAGGCAGGTCAGCTCCTTTCTACCTCGTGTGGCCCCAGTTGCTCTGAGCCCTTGAGGACAGGCCTGGCCTTGTTTATCTTCTGAATGCTGGGTCTGGGGAGCAACTCACGCACAGTAGGTGCTCCGTTTTCTCTGTTGCGTGAGTGACACTGCTCATTTCTGACCCCAAATACAAAACTGCACGTTCATGTCTGCACATTTGCATTTAGATCCATTTTAGCCAGGCAGTCTCATTCATCGAGACTTTTTAAATGTCAGTTTGACCAACCATTCTGTTAGCTCTCCTGTCCATCTCTGCGTTGGCTTAAGATGGGATAAAAATGTCGACTAGGTCAGTGCCTAGGAAAGACCCCTATGGCATGATTCAACAGGAGCTGTGCCCAGGATCTGCTCAGCAAGTCACCAGGTCCCAGCTCCACACTCCCCCTACTCCAGCTGCCCTGGGGAGAAAAGGCTATTTCCATGGACCATAAAATGGGAGGACTCAGCATACTGTGCTCCCTGGTCCTGGAGAGTCAGGATGCCTGCCAGCATATTAAAGGCTCTGAAAAGTCCCGCAGACAGGACAGCAGCTTGAGCTGACTCAATCTGGAGGGCCCGCTCATTTCTATCCCTGGACTCACTGACTGTCCAGTGGAGCTGCTCTTCAGGGGCACACACACTGGGGAATATCACCCTGGAGAGCCTCACAGACTGACCACACGCAGAACGTGGTTTATGGATCGACTTGGAACCTACCAAAAAGTACATTCACCCACCACCATTTCCATATCTTTCCCCAAAGGCACAGAAGAGGCACATCCTAGCTTCTGACTTTGCCATGGACAGTGAAATCTACTCTGATCCACATTACCCTTGAAAGTCCCTTCAATCATGCATAAAATTCAGAATACCTGAGTTTCCATACAAGTACAGGAGAGCATGAACATACATGTAAAATGTATAGACGGCAATGCAGTATATAGAATGAAGAGTATATATCTACAATATAAGTATAAAATATTTTAATTTTTTTCCGGTAATTTGGTTCAATTTATGCAAGCTAAATGTTCATGAGATAAGACTCTCTCACCTCTATGTTCACTCATTTATTCATGTCTTCATCCCACAGATATTTACTAGAATCTCTGCAGTAAATGCTGGGGTGCAGGCTCTGTCTGGGGCACTTGCTGTCTGGCACTTGACTTCTAAACTGGGAAGTCAAGGCTGAAGAGGGCTCTGGGGATCTGGTAGAAGAAAAACAGGCACTGGGAGATGAGCACAGAGCTGCCTTCGGGGTCACCTGAAGTAGGGGCCCTCCACAACCCAGGACGGGAAGAGGAGGGGTGGCAGCAAGGGCTTGGCAGGGTGACCACAGGGCATGGGGTGTGGAGGGCAGAAGAGGCTGGGCAAAGAGGTGCAGCCAGGCATCCCACAGGGTTTTGGGACCAGACTCAGGGGGTTTGCTTGGGAGGGCAGTTGTCAGAAGGATTTAATCATAGGAGAGACAGGATGTAGGAAGATAATCAAATTCTTTGCACACACAGAACTTTGCTATGTCTCCAGCATTGTCATCGGCAAAGAAATGGTGATTTCCCGCCATGTGCTCCTGGGGATGGGTGCATTCTTTTCCACATGCTCACGACCTCCTGTTTGGTACCCTCCTGCAGGAATTTTTCCAGGGATGGGCACAATTGACCTAGGAGTCAACCCCTGGAGTCCACCCTCCTCTGTCTACAATCTGGGAAACTCTGATGCATTTCTGGGCTTCTGCCTCTGTTGAATTTGTCACCACTTCTCTTGGGCAGTCACATAAGCAGCTCTGCCCTCTCTCTGAGGTGACTGCCTGGGATGAGGGTCCCATGTCTGGGGATCCACATGCCTTACAAAAAGGACTCCATCATTTTTTCCCTCTAGGGCTGTGAGAGTGCAGCACATGTCTGGTGAGCTGGTGAATGCTTAGAAGGATGGATTTGAAGACCTTTCCAGTGAGAGAGGCAGAAGCAAGGGGCGGGCCAGCTCCACTTTCTCTCTGCCATTTCTTAACAATGCGCCATCTTGCCCAAGCAAAAGACCTATTCTTTCCTTATTCTTGCTTAGAATGCAGCTAACAAAGGACTTTTTGTCTCGTTTGCATTTTTTTTTTTTTTTGCAAGCCTCAGTTCATCCTGGGTTTTAGCTCTCCTGACACTATTCTTTGAGATGAGTCTTTTGTTATAATGTTCTCTTTCCAGCTTTCGTATGGTAGGCAGGCAGGCGCACGCACACGCACACACACACACACACTTGCTTTCACAAGCACATTCATTCATTCATTCAACAGTTGAGGCTTTACAGATAAACAATCTAGGTCCCCACAATCTAGCAGCAAGAAACTGATCATTCAATTCAATACAAAATAAGGATGTACAAGGTTCTGGGCCACAAGTGGAGGGAGGGGATATCTGGGAGGCCTCTCAGAGTAGGGAACTTGGGAGCCATGGCTTGATGGATATGGTGCTAACCAATAATGCATCTAATAGGGGCTATTGTTTATTGATCCCTTACCAAGTGCAGGCTGAGCTTACCATGTGCACTGGCTTATTTAATCCTCGAAGCAACCCTGGGTGGTACATATTTTGTTATTCCCACTTTACCAATGAGGAAACTGAGGCCTTGAGAGGTGAGTTAACTCACTCAAGGTCCCACCACCAGGAAGAGGGAGCCAGGACTTAAACCAAGATTTATGTGCCTCCAGGGCTCTGCTTTAAAACCTCCTGGGCTGCATTCACTGCCCCTCAGCAGGCAGATGGAACAAGAAGGGCCATTGCAGGCTGAGGGAACAGCATGTGCAAAGGCGTGAAGCCAGGAAGGAGCAGATGTTGACCATTGGCAAGTGGTCAGCAGTGTGCTTTGGCCTTGCTCACTGGGAAGAGAGACCCTTGGATAGGGAAAGACAGAGGCTGGGGCTTGCACACGCCCCTTCCCAGTTTCCCTAGCTGTGGGCCTGTTACCTTACCAAGCTCAGCCCAGACACAGCTCCCTGTACCCCCAAATCTTCCAGCTGTTCATTGAGAGGCTCCCTAGTTCCTCTTGATAAGATAGCCCCATGTGGCATTCTGAGCCCAGAGGGGCTGTGAACTGCCATGCCACGAGGCTGGCAAGAGCAACATTTTTCCATCTGTATATTTTCCAAATCATATATTTCAGCTTGTGTCACTGCAGATTGCTTGCTCTCTGACCCGTTGGCTTTAAATAGCAAAAGAAAAAAAAATACAATGCACTTTGTGGTTTCCAGTAAGATACCGTAAATACACCCAGATAGTATTCCGGTGCAAACCATTTACTGTGGCTGCATAGGGCGGTGGAATGGAATCTTTCAGGCAGGCTTGGACATCAGTTTATTTCCTCTGTACCCGCCGGGATCGTTATGGAGCTGGAACCACAGAGGGCGTCAGCTGGGCTCCCCATTTTCATTGTAGCGATAATACGCATTGTTCTTTATCGAGCACCTTCTGAGGGCTCCATAGAGGCTTCATTCCAGAGAGGTCTCATTGAATTTTCACAACTTGGCAATGTCCTCCTAAGGGTTCCCATTGAATAGACAGGGAAACTGAGACTCAGAGAAGCAGAGTTCTTGCTTGGGGCGCCCCGGTGATTGAGAAGTACACAGGAGAGACTGACAAGTTCCATCTTATCAGAGTTCAGAGATGAAGTCACCTGGGATATCCCAGGGGGGAAGATCCTTGGGCTTCTGGGAGCCAGAGGAGCTTCTGGTCTTGCTGAGTCACTGGTGACCTTGGGCAAGTCTCTCATCCTCCTGGAGGCTATCATTCCAGTAGGAGCCCTCGGGCTTTGGGTCTGTGGCTCTAGGAATCTCTTCTCAGATTCTGGGGGAGAGGTAGGGCTGGCAGAATTTATAGTTACCCACAGCCTCACCTCCTCTGGTGCTGCACTGGCTCACCGGCTTTTGCCACTAGCTGACCACACCATGTCAGGCCATCACACAGGGTGTCCCTTGGCATGATGCCCTCTCTGCCACCAGAGAGCCTCATGACCTCCCCACTCAAATCACCACCCCAGATGTCCCCCACTCCTATCACTGCCCTGTGTTACCTTCTTCAAAGTCCTCAGCTGCCACGGAGTGGCATGTTCCTGCTACCTGTCCTTCTACGAAGGCAAAGCCATATCTGAACTCCTCATCTGAGTATTCCCATGCCCTTGAACAGTGCCTGGCATGTAGTACATGCTCAAGAAATATCTGCTGAGTGAAGGAACAGATGGCTTGGTCAGGGAGGCGGAGGGGAGGGCAGGATTTGAGGGAGGTTCTTCCTCTGCTCCTGGGCAGGAGTGAGAGTCAGGTCCTTCCCAGCAGGCGATCCCCACTGCCAGGAGTGGAGGGTCTTATCCTAGAGGGCAACAGGCCATGGTGGCCAAGCTCAGGGTCTACTCACAGGCTCCACATGGATGATCTGGGCAAGAATGTGGACCTGGAGTCAGTAGGACTGGAATGGTTATCAAAACCTTGAGGCAGGGGAGTGGATCAAACTCTGGAGTCAGGCTGTCCAATTTGAATTCTCACAGGTTGTATCACACGGGCCTCGGTTTCCACATCTGTAAACTGGAGATAATAATGACCCCCACCTCACAGGGTTGTTGCCGTATATTGTAGATCTATACTGAGTGCTTAGAACAGAGCCTGGTGAAAAAGAAACATTTTGTATGTCTTTGCTCAGCTTTTTATGAACTATATGCCATTGGGTGTATGATCTCATCCCATTCCCGCAGCAATACAACAGACATCTTTGAACCACCCTTACAGGTATCTCCTAAGAGAAATGAGATGGCATTCGGGATATTACCCACCTGAATGAAGGGGCTGCCCCAGGCAGCTGAGAGAAGGGCTGTTCCTGGAGCAGCGGGCATGCCCAGGGTCCAGGAGAGTTCTCAGGAGTGGGGAGGCACGCAGGTGGCCTGCAGGTTTGCATCCTGCCTCTTCCTGAGTAAGTCACCTCACCTCCCCAAGCCTCAGCTTCCCCACCTCACCTGGGACGAGTAAAGGAGGCAGGCATGGATGGAGTTTAAGATTTATTTTAAGATTCCAGGAGCCTTTTCTACTTTCTTTCTACCATCAAGCCCTGGTCTCAGCTCAGCAAGCCATCCAATTTGAATGGTTCTGATCCATTATTTATTGATAAGTTTTAATTGATAACAACTGAATGCCATCTTGTTTTAGAAGTAAGTACATTTTGACAAGAGTTGATGTCTTAAGCCAGAAGAATCTCTAACCGTGGGGTTTCCATGCACTGATGGGCCAGGAAGGGAGCTGGGGTGGGGCTGAGGAAGGATACTGCCCAGCTTGGGCCTTGAATCCCAGCTCTGGCCTGTTTCTAGCTGAGTGACCTCAGCAAATCACTCTAACTCAGAGCCTGCATTTCCTCAAGTGTAATACCGCGGGGAATGACGTCTACGCTGGGGAATGTTGAAAACATTGCACAGTGGCCAAGCCTGGGTCTGAAACCTAGTAGGTGCCCAACAAATGTTACCTTCTCTCCACTCTTTCCCATCTTCCTAAAAAAAAAAAAACAAAAGCCCAGTGTCTGGCTAACTCTGTGCTGATGCCCTGGGGCAGTCTTGTTCTGATGAAGGGGCTAGGAAATGGGCTCTAAGGGGCTGGGGTTTATCACAGGCTCCACATCTGCCTGGTTAGAGCCTCTTGGAGCCTCAGTTTCCTCATCTGCAAAATGGAGAGGCTGTTATTACCTCCCCTGAGGGTTGTTTTCCTGGGGAATAGATGGGCATCCTCTTCTAAAGTGCTGAGCATGGAGCCTGGCGAACAATAGGCAGCCATTAAAGACCACGTGGTTGAAGGCACACGGTCCGTGGTGACCAAGTCAGAGCTTTCTTTCATTCGCTTATTCATTCTACTGCTATTTCCTGGGTACCTACTGTGTGCCAGGCCCTGAGAACATAGCGAGGGACATGACAAAGTGCTTATCTTCAAAGGAATTATATCCTAGAGGGGCAGAGGACATGGTGGTAGGGCTGGTATGGGGAACAGATAATCAGCAGATAAGTCTAAAATGGCCGGGAGCGATAAGGGCCATGGGTAAAACAGATGCAGGGCAAGTTCCTCTTTATACCTCCCGGTGGCACCTGTAATTTCATCAATTATTATAATTATAATGCTCAATACTGTTTGTTTAAGTACCTGCTAGGTGCCAGGTGATGTCTACCTCTTCCTACAGGGTAGGTTCTAATAACAGATGAGGAGATGGAGGCTCAGAGAGGTTAAGTGACTTGCCCAAGGTCACACAGCTTTTGGCAGGGTTGAAATTGGGACTCAGGTCTGTCTCACCCCTCACACATTTTGGAGGGTGTTGGAGACAGTGGGGGTGACAGACATGATCCCTGTCATCTTGTAAACCTGAGACTTGGCTGGGCAGACAGACACTGGATCAGCCTCACACACTTGCCTCTGCCGGAGGCTGTCGTGACCTTCAGGACATTGTGAAATGGGACTCGGTGATAGCAACAACAACACAACTACAACGCAACGGCTGATGTTTCCCAAGCACTCACTACACGCCGGTCACTGTGCTCAGCACCACTCAGCACCCCTGTTCTATGATTCGGTTCACTCAGACGCATAGTGCTATGATATTGTGCCCATTTCACAGAGGAAGCAACGAAAGGTCAAAGAGGTTAACAGGCTGACATTAGTCACACAGCCAGCTGGATGCCCAGGGCAGTTTCCTCCATGGTCAGTGTGGGCTGGAATGGGCTTGGACCATCCCAGTTTGATGTGCGTGGGTTAGGGCAATGTCAAAGTTAATGGCAAGAGTCAAAAGTGACTATTTCGCTTCTGGAAGGATTGGACTTTACCAGCCAATATCTGGGTCCCTGAGAGCTCTGAAGCCAAGAATGACTGCTCTTCATCCGTCTGTTAACTACAGCCTTCACTTCTTGGGGCAGTGAGTGCTGAGGAAGCCCAGCTTGGCGGGGAGGGAAGGCCATGGCACTTGATGAGACCTCACTCTGGGCTGTAGGGGAGAAAGTTCTCCCTCTGGAGCTCAGGGGTGTGAAATGCGCCCCAGGGTACAGCTGCCCTTCCCCACCTCGGGGGTGGGATGGGGATGGAAGCCCTCTGCAGTTAGCTGTCCATCTCTCACCATCTGCACCATTGTGCACTGCTCCAGAGACAGAGACCCAGGGACAGTCACCACTGGGCTGTAGAGCAGAGGGCACACAAAATTACCACAGCCGTCTTGGGCGGGCAGCCTCCTCCTGTGCCATCTGCTCCCCCCACCAGAGAGAAGCCAGGGAGAGGGGCCAGTCTTAGAGGACAGGCCAGGCTCTCTGCTCCCCCTTGATTCACACACTTCATTCTTGGTCTGATAAAGAGGACACAGTCTCCTGTCAACTGCTGGAGCCTGCCAGTGGTGCCTGCTTCCTGCACTTGGAGTCATTTCATCCCTGGGGGCAGTTATTAGTCTATATGGGGTGCCCACAGGCTGGGTTTGCAGTTCAGTTCTGCTGCCCACATGTTGAGTGTCCTGAGCAAGCCAAAACTTTCTCTTGGCTTCAGTGTCTTCAACTATAAATGAAAAGCCCTCCTCCTTACCTCTCAGCCCTCTTGTACTTGCAGAGACTTATTACATCCATCATAGATAAGAACTGTAATAATTGGAGTATTTGGGGCCATGTTCTCATGCCAACCTCTGTGCTAAGTGCTTTAGTATTGTTAATCTTTACCATCACATTTTACAACAGAGGAACTGGAGCACAGAGAGGTTAGGTGACTTACCCAAGGTCACACAGTGAGAAAACAGTGGAACAGATTTCTTCCCCACCCTCCATCTGATTGTCCTTTTCTCTCATGTCCTTGAGGGTCTATATTGATGTTGACTGTCTCCTGAGGGCTTGGTTTTCTTGTACGTTTGATACTCTGGAGTGTGAGCTGGTGCCTGCGGTTGGAGAGCTTTCTCTTTGCTCCTCTAGGGTCCTGGGGAATCACTGGACCAGGGGTGAGTCTTCCCACTTGCCTTGAAGCCGTTGGAGCATGCAGGGGGATATGTCGGAGCCTCAAATCTGTGCAAATTCAGGAAGTGGCAACCCATTTCCAGGAGATTTTGGCTTCCTCCAACCCCACCTGCCCACCTCCTGCGCTGGCCGGGAACCTGCGTGCTTGTCTAGCTTTGCCGGAGGTTGGGGACAGGTGCAGACTTTCCCTGTCTGTCTGCCCTTTCTCTGCCCGAGGATCCATCCATCAGGCTCTATCTCTTTTCCAAGGCCCTGCCTCAGCGGTGCTCAAAGCCTGGTCTTCTGTCACCTTGTGGGCTTCATCCCAAAGCTCCCTCCTTTGCGGAGCTCAGCAGCGTGAATTCTATGCCCACCTATCTTGCTGACAGTTCTGTCTTCAACTTGTGGCTGAGACGGGTTCCCTTGTCCTTCTGTGGCCCAGTCCAGCATGGCAGAGCTGACACAGCACTTCTTGATTTCATGTAGAAAAAGCATTGTTGGTTTCATTGCTGGACCGGAAGTTGAGCCTGTGCATGTGCCCCATGGCTCCCCTGTCCCTGCTGCCCTGTGCCAGGCCCTCTGATGGGCATGTGTTGTGCAGAGATGTTTTCCTTTTCTTTTCTTTCTTTTCTCTCTCTGTTTTTTTTAAGATGGAGTCTCGCTCTGTCACCCAGGCTGGAGTGCTGTGGCACAGTCTCAGCTCACTGCAATCTCCACCTCCTGGGTTCAAGCAATTCCCCTGCCTCAGTCTCCCAAGTAGCTGGGATTACAGGTGTGTGCCACCACGCCCAGCTAATTTTTGTATTTTTAGTAAGGATGGTGTTTCACCATGTTGGCCAGTCTGGTCTTGAACTCCTGACTTCAAGTGATCCACCTGCCCTGCCTCAGCCTCCCAAACTGCTAGGATTACAGGCATGAGCCACCGTGCCCAGCCCCCTCAGAGATTTTTCTAATACAAAGGAAATGACAAATACAGAGAGTAGGGAGCCCAGTAGGTGCTCAAATAACATCCTTTCCCGATCCCAAAGGTTGAGTTGAGTTCCCCAGGGGCTCCATTCGCCTTGGTGCCAAGATTCATGTTTGTGGAGCCAGGCGCTGGCTATGCATTTCTGCATTTGGCATGCCCCCTCTCCTCTACCTTCTCAGCAGCTCCTGTCAGGTAGACATTGGCTCTCTCCACGTTTCATCAACGAGGAGACTGAGGTGCCGAGAGGAGAAGGAGCTTGCCCAAGTCCCAGTCAGTAAGTGGCAGAGCTGGGACTTGAGCCCAGGCCTTCTGGCTCCAGAGTCCCCGTGTTAGCAGGGACGCCGTGGGTGGGCTGGCATGGCACACCACGGCAAAGCCAACCTTGGCATGGAAGCCGTCCAGGCCGGCAGGTGGACAGGCCTGCCTTCTGCAGGGTGGGAGGGCAGCGATTTGGGTGGGGGGACAAGTTGTTTGTGTCTATCTCCCTCCTGGGGAGGGAGGCCCCAAGGCGAATAAGACGGTGGGTGAGGAAAGGACCTCCCTGGGCATGGGACAAAGTGACCTGAGGCTGGAAGCAGCTTGGAGCAATTCATCCACCTCCTCACCCACTGCTTAAGCCATCTCCATCCCAGCATTCTGAAACACCTTCTCTGGCCCCGCTTTGCCTGCACCCGGCTCAGGGGCCTCTTCTTCTAGGCACCTTCCCTGAAACCCACCCAGGCTACCTAGGAGAGAACTTGCCCAGTGCTCCTCAGGGCTTACACCATTCACAGGGCTTCTCATCGGTTGCTTTGGTCTGTCTTCACCTGTAAAGCAGACATAGCTTGAACCCATTTTGCAGCTGAGGAGACTGAAGCCCAGAGAGGCTAAGAGCACCATATTTATGCCAGCTCTGAGTGCCTGCCTGCCCGCACTGTCTCCTGCACCCCAGCTGCTCAGGACCCTGTCCCTCCACTGGAGATATTCACAGTCTAGTGAGGGGCCACAGAAGAAGGGAGGGGATAGACATCTGAAATAGCAGGTGACACACAGAAAGAATAACAGTGGTCATGAAAACAAGAGGTAGGGTGCAGGCGGGAGCCATGAAGCAAACATGGGGCCAAGAGCTTTGCATGGACCAACTCTTGTTCTCCCTCATGGCCATGAGAAAGCTACCAATGATATGCCCCCATTTTACAGCCAGAGAGACTGAGGTGCAGGAAGGGGTAGTTCTTGGCTAATAGTCACAGAGCCAGGGATTCATGTTTCTGGGATTCAAACTCAGGCCTTCTGGCTCCAGAGCCAGTGCCTTCTGTGGGTGTTAGAGAAACACTGCTTTACGATGCTGTGAGCTTTGTGCTCGTGTGCAGGTTACGTGGTCATGTCAAGTGCGCTCAGGAGTGGGGAGTGGGGACTGATGGGCTGAGGGGTCCCCCCCCATCTGGCCTTCCAGAGCCTGGGCAACCAGCCCACATGCCTTCCTCCTTTATCGCCCAGTCGACTCCCCAGGGAACTGGGGGTTGAATGGATGTGTGCATAATGGGAGGTGCTCAACTTAGCACCCCAAGAGGGAGCTTTGTTGGAAGTTAGGAACGGGTATTCAGTCAAGCTTTGGAGAGCCCTTGCATAGAGCTCAGCCTCACTCCTTAGTCAGGCCCAGCCTCCTCCCAGATGCCTGGGACCTGACCCCAGCTTGTCTCCTCTTCTCTCCTCCTCGCAGGGAGCCGGGAGGCCGCATTCACCTACGCCATCATTGCCGCCGGCGTAGCCCACGCCATCACAGCTGCCTGTACCCAGGGCAACCTTAGCGACTGTGGCTGCGACAAAGAGAAGCAAGGCCAGTACCACCGGGACGAGGGCTGGAAGTGGGGTGGCTGCTCTGCCGACATCCGCTACGGCATCGGCTTCGCCAAGGTCTTTGTGGATGCCCGGGAGATCAAGCAGAATGCCCGGACTCTCATGAACTTGCACAATAACGAGGCAGGCCGAAAGGTAGGCAGCCAGGGAGGGCAGCTGGGTGGCGCTCGTGGAGATGCTGCAAAACGGCTTGTTTGTAACGTCTGGTGCTGGGTGTCTGGTGAGGAGCCACAGGGCTCTGCCCTCAGCCGCATTCTGCTTGGCGCTGGCATCAGCTTGTGGCTGGTCAGGATTTGTGTATGGCATGAAGCTTGTCAGTTACTGGAGAAGTTGGATAACTGAGTCTCCCTTAAGACGAATTGGATGTCACCCAGCAACATGGGAAGAGGGACAGATGTGAACTCTTATCCTTGGGAGGGGCCAAATAAGCCTTTCTCCCTTGCTCCCTTCCTGCCTCCCTCCCTCCTTTTTTCTCTGCTTCCCTCCCTCCTTCCCTCCGTCCCTCCCTTTTCTCAGGCTTCTGGCCACATCCTGTGTGTCAGAGCCTCCCAGGTGGCCTTGGTGAGTCACACAGAAGAATTGCTCACCTGGTCTGCCCCAGGATGATGTCCTGGGGGAAATTACCAGGCCCTGCCTGTCTAGTCCCATGGCTGGGAGCTCCTGCCCAGGGTGGCACATCCCTGCAGGGGTCCCAGCTGCTCCCTCCTCCCAGCTTTTGTGATCACATCACCCTACAGGCCCCAGGTCCCAGGTCCCAGGCCCCAGGCCCCAGGCTCCCTCCTGCCCTTAAGCCCTCACTTTCTCGAGGCAGACTGGAGGAGGACAAGTGGCTTCCCTCTCCAGCCTTGGTTTCCTCACCTGGCTGGGCCATGGTGAGAATTAAAGGAGAAAATAGCACGTGGCCTGCAGCAAGTCAGGGCCACGTTGGGTCCCGTGGGAGTGTTTTCGGTGAGCCACGCAGCTCCACTGGGCATGAGGCTTGTGGTGGTTCCTCTGTCGTGCTGCCATGAGCCCGTGGGTGACAGACACAGGGAAGTGTAAGAGGTTATAAGACCAATCTCAGTGGGCTTCCTGGAGGAGACAGCCCCCGAAAGATGAGTGAGGTTTGACTAGCCAGGTAAGGGAGGTGCAGGCAGCCAAGATCTGGTAAGTGGGGGAGAAATGGACACAAGCCCAGAGGTAGGGACAGGGGGCCAGTTAGGAACAACACTGGCTGGTCCGTGGACCCCTGAAAGGGGAGCCCCTGCGGGATGGGCCGAGGAGCACAGCCTTATGTTCTGCTCCTGGGTCTGCCTGTGGCTGCCATCTCCTTGTCCTTCAGCCTTCAGCCATGATGTTCTCTCCCCAGATGCCTCCCTTTCCATCCCTTCCTAGCCTTTTCTCGGAGGTTGCCTCATTCCGTGGCTTTCTCCGCTCTCTAGACTGTGAGCACCCTGAGGACGGAGGCCTGGGCTGTCTCAGCCACAGCAGCACTCCAGAGTCGGGCACACAGTAGGCACTCTACAAATAGGTATGGAGTGAACGGATGAGTGCCTTGTGGTTGCTGGGGAGCCACTGACGGTTCTGGGGCAGGAGAAGGGCAGAAGTCAAAGACCCTTGGGAGGCAGAAGGCTACCTTGAGAGGGTTCAGGAGCTGGGTCTGGGTGGAGCGCAGGCTGGGCCTGACCTGATGTTTCTGAGCAGGAGCAGCTCTCCCAGCGGAGGGAAGCCCAGCGGAGGGCCATACATCCCCCTGCCTGCCCAGTGCTCTCTGGTTAGGGAGGACCCTTGGGGCTGATTTTCTGAAAAAGCAGTTCTACAGGCACTATGTACTTCCTGAGCCAAGAGGTGGGACTGTGGGCTCCCTGGTATATGCAGAGAAAGGCCTGAGCCACATCTGCCCTGCCCCTTTGTGCCACAGGGGTGGACATAGAGGCTCAGCGAGGGTACCAGCTGACCCTTAGGTCAGTGACCACACATACCACTCAGCCAGAGCACGGCAAGGTGGTCTTCTGGCCTGGCCCCAGGTGGCCAGACCCTCACATGCTGCCATGGGACACTCCAAGAGCCCCGACAAGGGCAGGAACAAAGACAGCCACCAGCCGCTGTGGGTTCCGGACCCTCTTGCGACCTCCGTTGCCACATTTGTTGATTAGGATTATGACCCTCACCCTGTTCTGACTGGTGCCAGTTGTTTCCCCAGGATTTTGCAACACGCCATTTACTTGAAGGCATGGGACCCCACCCCAGAAGCCTCCACCTGACAGGCTGCCACGGGCCCCACACATGGCAGAGCTGGGGAACCAATGGGAGCCAATGGGCCAGGCTGCCGCTGCTCCTGGCTGAGCTCCTCGGAAAGGCTCGCAGATGTGTTTATCACCCGCTCCCTCACTCCTGCTGCGAGGAAACAAGACTCAACCTGACCACAGGCTCTGGGGCTTGTTGGCAGCTGGTGTGAGAGAAGGGGAAGTGGGGAGGCCAGGGTGCGGGGTGCACCGTGTGGCTTCTGCAGACCTGATGAGGGGCTGCCCCAGGGCTGCAGGAGAGCCCCCGACTCCCCTGGCAGACAAGGGGGAATAAATGCTGCAGGGACATCCTGCCCTCACAGGTCTCCAGTTTGAGTCTGAGCCCAGCAGGGTGTGGGCCATGGGGCAGGGGCAGCACCGCGGGGAGGCTGCGGAGCATCCCCCCATCCCTCATTGCCTCATCAATTGTGTGGTCTGCAGGCTGAATCAGAATGGTTAGGTGCCAACATCTTTTGGCGATGTGATTTTAGAATTATAGCTTCTCCTATTGGCATTTTGGATTGAAATCAGTGGCCAATCAGGTCGAGGTCCTAGAATACGAAGTTCACAGCCTAGCCTGCGATGTGTGGGATCGCAGGCTCCTCAGTTGGGAGGAAGGGAAGGGTCAGAGGCATTGTGTTGAAATCTCTGGATGGTGGAATCTTTGTGGCTTTGCATAATTTCTTTCCAGCCTTTTGGGCAGCAAAGAAATTAACTACCCACAGTTTTTGCCCTCAAGACTAGATGCTCAGTCTAGTGAGAGAATCAGGTATAAGAAGCAAAACTTGTGATTCAGGGCTACACATTGTAAGAGAAACGTGATACAGAAAGTGAAGAAAAGAGGTCAGAGGAAGAGTGGTTTGTTTCTTCTTGAAGACTGAAGAGTGCTGGGCAGAAGAAGGGAACTCTTAGCAGGGCTTTGAAGGATAAGGAGCCCTCCAGGTGGACGAAGCATCAGGAAGGAAGAGGGCAGTCCCAGCAGCACAGGCATGTTCAAAAGCATGAATTCCTAACAAAGAAGTGGTGGGGGCTCCGTGTGGCTGAGGGTGGGGAGGATGAGTGATGAGGCTGCAGAGGGGGCTACATCGAACACTCGGCCTTGAATGTCAGAACAAGGAGCGGGACTTCGCCTTAGGCTGGAGGTGCCCAGAAGAGGCTTTGGTGGGGCAGTGCTTGGCAGGTTTCTGGCCCTGTCTGGGATAGAGTGGAGTACAGAGTGAAGGGGCTGTGGCCACAGTTGGTGCCTAAACCCAGCAGGGCCTCGGGGCGCATGGCTGGGGAGCCTGTTTAGGAAGCATAATGGGTAGGAGCTGTCTCAGGTGTGTTTGGGGTAGAGGGGCAGGGGGGTAATGGAAGCCCTGGTATTTGTAGAATTGCCTGGTGGGAGGGTTAAAGGGGGAAAGCAGGAGAGAGCCTGGGCCACAGCCTGGGCAAATGGGTACTCAGACAGGAGGGCTATGGAAAGGGAAGGGCAGTCAGGGAGGCTGGAGGAGAAGCAGGAGAACCTGGGCCTTCTGGGTGATTTGTGAGCGCATGTAGACATCCCTTTGCGGGGGTGCAGAGGAGCCTGGGCAGCTGCTTCCTAGACCTGGAAACCCAGCCAAGAGCCAGGGGTCTCTGAGCCTCCATGATAAGATTGTACCTGGTAGGCCAGGCTTTCGAGGACTTACTGTACAGAGAGAAGTGCACCAGGGAGCTCCAGGGGGTCTGGGGGAGGGGGGCCCTCAGCAACCGCTTCATGAGAGTGTGGTGACTGAGCCCAGGAGAGGCAGCCCTGGGGACGGGGGCCCAGCTGGGATGGGGCTGGCCCCTGCTGGAATGCGCCACTTGCTCCAAGGGAGGTGAGCTCAGGGGGATGGAATTCCACCGGAGTGAAAAGTCACCTCCCAGTCCCGGCCCAGCCTCTTGCACACCGAGGGGTGTCGGTCTTGTCCCTTCCTGCCCTGCCCCGTCTGGTCCGGGTGCTCCTGCGAGCTGGATTCCCACCCCTGCCCTGGCCGCAGGCGGGCATGTGAGTCAGGGGACACCAGGGACTAGCCCCTGGCAGCTGGGGTGGAGCCCAGATAAGACCTGCTCAGCTATGCTCCTCTCTGCAGTCCCGAGGGCCACTTGCATATTTGACCAGATAGAGTGGCCCGTGGTGGCATGTTGAGGGCCTGAGGAGCCAGGCCCCGCCCAGCCCAAAGCTGACTGGCCAGGCCAGGCTGGGAGGAGGCATCCTCAGGCTGTCGTGCCCTCCATTCCTGCCCCGCCCCTGGGCACAGGTGTGGGTTCTCGCCCTTGAGAATGGAAAGGCTTGCAGCCAGGACTCAGGGGACTTGGATCAAGAATAGCCTTGGGCACATCGTAGCCCTTCAGAGCCTTGGCTTCTTCCAAGGCAGGAAGAAGGGAGGGTCTCCAGGTCTGACATGCAGGGTGGAGAATGACACGGGGTTCTTGGGACCATTGGACCCCAACCTTGTGTCCAACTACTCTCCCATACACACCATCCTCCAACCACACACTCCCGCAGTCAACCAAGCTTGTTCCCACCCCAGGGCCTTTCCACAGGCCGCTTCCTCTGTCTGAAAAGCTCTTCCCTCGAATCTTTGCAGAACTAGCTCCTTCTGTTCCTTGAAGTCCCTGCTCAGATGTCGCCTTGCCAGAGAAGTCCTGCCCGACTTCCCTCCCCACTGTCTGCCTCATCTTTCCCCATCACCCTGCTTTCATTGCATGGGAAACCACCGCACAGAATGATCTCATTTGCACAGCTCTTTGTATCTTTATTGCTTGCTGCCTCCCACTGCAGGGTCAGCACCACAAGGGGAGCGATGGCCTAAGTTTACCCCTGTGCCTAGGACAGTGCCTGGCGCATAGTTAAGTGCTCAAGAAATTTGTTGAGTGAACAAATGACATGGCAAGGGCTTGCTCTTTCTTGGGGGGATTTCCAGGAGGAGGGTTGCCAGGTATAATACAGGACTCCCACTTAGAGTTAAATTTGAGATAAACAACAAATAATATTCTTATAAGTATGTCCCAACTATTGCACAAGACATACTAAAAAATGATTCGTCATTTATCTCAAATTCAGATTTAATTGAGTTTGTGTTTTTGAATTGAGCTGATATGGAGATAATTGTAGATTCACATGCAATCGTGGAATATGGAGAGATCCTGTGTACCCTTTGCCCAGTTTCTCCCAAGGGTGACAGCTTGCAAAACTATAAGACAATGTCACAACTAGGATGCTGATGCCGGGACAGTCAAGATGCAGAGCACGCAGTAGCCCCCAGGCTGCCCTTGTATAGCCACTTCTACTTCCCTTCCCCCGCCAATCCCCAGCAAGTGCTGATTTCTTCTCTACTTTTACAATTTTGTTGTTTTAACAATGTCACACAGGTGAAGCTTACATATAACCTCTCGAGATGAGCTTCTTTTCATTCAGCACAACTCCCTCAAGCCTCCTTCAAGTGTTGTGGATCGGTGGCTGGTTCCTTCACCTTGCTGAATAGTATTCCAGGGCACAGACGCTCCACAGTTAGTTTTGCCATTCACCTGTTGAAGGGTGTCTGGGTTGTTTGCAGGTTTTGACTGTTACACATAAAGCTGCTGCGAACATATGTGTACAGGTGTTTTGTCAATGTAAGGTTCGATTTCTCTAGAATAAAATGTCCAAGAGCACAAATGTATGGTAGCTATATGTATAGCTTTGCAAGAAAGGGCCAAACTGTTTTCCATTTTGTGGAAGAGCGTTTGTGCCGTTTTATATTCCTGCTAGCAATGTGTGAGTGGCACAGTTTTTCCACATCCTCAGCAGCATTTAATTTATCACTGGTTTTTTTTTTTTTTGGCCATTCTGATAGATGTATATTATACCTCATCGTGGCTTTGATTAGCATCTCCTGAATGGCTAATGACGTTGAACATCTTTTCAGGTCATCTTGATGGTCTCTGTAGTGTAGCATCTGTTTATGTCTTTTTGCCTGTTCTCTAAACAGGTAGTTTACTTTTTACTGGTGAGTTTGGATATTTCTTTATATATTCTAGAAACTAGTATTTGGTCACACATGCGGTTGGCAAATATATTTTCCCAGTCTGTAGCTTGTCTTTCTTATCATCTTCATAGGGTCTGTCACAGAGCAAAAGTGTCTAACCTTGTTAAGTTTTCATTGATAAGGTTCAGTGCATCTATTTTTCCTCGAATGGATTGTGCCTTTGATATTGTCTAATAACTCTTTGCTCAGCCCTAGATCCCAAAGATTTTGCCATGTTTTTTTCCTAAAAGTTTTATGTTTTGCATTTAACTCCGTGACTTGATTTTTTAAAAAATTTGTTAATTAAAAAAATCAACTAAAATTTCTTTATTTCTTTTTCAAATTGTAGGTTACGTTTTATTTTTAATTGTGATAAAATATACTTAGCATGAAACTTGCCGTGTCAGACATTCTGAGGTGTGCACCCAGTGGCATTACGCATACTTGCACTGCTGTGTGCCATCCCCACCTTCCATCTCAGAACTTTACCATCTCCCAAATGGATACTCTGTCCCTGTTCAACAACCACCTCCCATGTCCCCCCCAACACACACACCCAAGCCCCTGGCACCCACCTTTCCACTTCCCGTCTCTATGAATCTGACTGCTCTAGGCACCCCACATAAGACGCAATTATATAGTTTTTGTTCTTTTGTGCCTGGCTTATTTCAATTAGCATAATGCCTGAAAGGTTCTGTGATCGCTTTGAATCAACTTTTCCATGAGGTGTAAGTTTAGGTCAGGGTTCATTTTTTAGCCTATTTATGCGCCAAATCTGGGAGTCCACCCTAGCTTCCTCTGTCAAGAACAGCAGCCTCGGGACAGTGCGAAGGAAAACTGTAGGATTGTTTTAGAGCTGGAGATTCTCTCTTCTGTGAGCATTTAATCAATGAGAAACTGAGACCCAGACCTGGAGGGCCCCTGCCAAGGCCACACACACCAAGGGAGTGGAGAGGCGAGAGCTGCACCCAGGGCCTGGCTCCCGGCTCAGACCTCCCTTCCGCTCCCTGGAGTTGGCCAGGGCGGGGGAGCTAGGCTGGATGAGAGGCTGAGGTAGGGGCCAGGAGGTCCATGGTGGGCTTGAGAAAAGCCTAATGGGATGACCAGGCCAGGGTGTGTGGGCCCAGAGGAAAGAGCCCAGACGAGACCAGAGAGGAAGCTACCAAGGACGGGTTGGAGGGGGACCAGCCCAGGCTGGGGCAGAGGGTGCCCACGAGGCCGGAGGTTTTGCCAGTTTTCTCCAATGACACAGCAAGGGCAGGGCCCAGCCAGGTCCTGTCAGTGATGCCACAGTGATAGCAGTGGATGGTGCCCGGGGAGGAAGGGGATGAGATAAGAGAGGCCACAGGGGTAGAGGCAGGGGCAGCCCTTCCCAGAGACTGGAAACGTCTGTGGCCCCAGCTTCACAGGACCTGGTCCCTGGCATCCCACTTTGCTCTGAGCTGCTAAGACCACCCAACCCCCAACCCAGATGGACATGGGCAGCCGGAGCAGGCCCTGGGGAAGCGCTGGACACCCAGGCCTGGGAGGAGTCAGGTGGCTCAGCCTTGAGTGGGGTAGCCTCAGGAAGGTGTCACTATCCTGCAGTCCCTGAGGACTGGGGGTGGTGTGGTTGGGAGGGTGGCAGGCAGGACCAGGACCCACGGGATGGAAGAATATGGGGAAAAGGCAGTTCAACTGAGAAGGAACTTACTCTCAGGAAGGAGGATGTGGTCCCTGTCAGAGCAGGTGGTGCAGGTGGAGGGAAGCTTTTCATTTGTTGGGAGAATATGGACACAATTCTAATATATCATTTGAAATATAGGTACTAATTTAATATCCACCTTAGTCTTATGAGGTTAGCATTCTCGGTTCTCTCGGTTTTACAAATAAGAAAACGGAAGCACAGAGAGGTTAAGAAAGTTGCTCAATGCTACACAGCTGGCAGGTGCAGCCCTGGGATATAAACCCAAGCAGTCCAGCTCCAGATGCAGGTCTTAACCTCGCACTATGCTACCAGCCCCAGGGGTCTTGGACTCAGACGCTTTTATGCCCACAGTCTCCTGATCCTGAAACGCTGTGATTCCAAGATGTTACCCTAAGAGTCACAGATCCTCTGAATTGGGGAACTTGGAGACTACAGTCCTCAGCCCCTAAATGCTATGTGGTCATTTGGGTTGTGGGTTATCCAGGCATGCACATGTGTGTCCTCTCCCACTCTGTCACTGCGACCTTGGGACAGTCCTTGGGCCACCACCTGCTGCCTGGGAGAGGACACGTCAGGGCCAAGGAGGACCCTGGTTGTAAGAGAAGGTGGTTCTGCATGGCACCCTGGCAGGTGAGGGGCCCCAGGCTATCATGGGGGTTCAGGGTGAGAATGGACAAGGAGATGCCCAGACAGGGACCCATGCCCAGTGCAGGGACCAGGGCACCTCCTCTCTCAGCAGAGTTTCTGGGCTTGTTCAGCCTGATGAAGGACAGTGAGGGAGCCTTCCAGGCAGTCATGAGACTCGCCTCGGTGTCTCCCAGAGCCCCGCCTGGGCCTGGCATACTCTTGGTGAAGTGGCACACATCCTAGGCCATGTCACAAACAGCCACCAGAGCACCACAGGCAGTGGGGCTGGGTGCATCTGTCTCTGCCTTCTCATTCCCATGCTTGCACAGGGGGCAGGCGGGAGGAGGGTGCACCTTGTGCTTTGAGGTGGGCTCTGGAGTCCACTCTGGCTTTGCTGCTTGGTAGCTGTGTGGTCTTGGTCATGTTATTACTCTGCCTCTCTAGGCCTCAGTTTCTCCAGGGACACCTAATAGCACCCTAGAGTATTATGAGGGTTACATGATTTAAAGAATTTAAAGTGCTTATAGCTGCACTGTCCAATATGATCACAAGCCATATGGGGCTACTTAAATTTAAATGAATTACAAATAAGTAAGATTTAAAAATGTGTTTCACAGTCCATGTTTCAAGTGCTAGGTAGCCACCTATGGATCATGGCTTCCTACTCGATGGTTCCGCGGTGGCAGGAAGTTCTGTTGGACATCACCGTCTTAGAGTGGCAGGCACGGAGTAAGGGCTGAGATGTTAGTGCTACTGCTAAGGGACCTGCAGAGGTCTCAGATGCAGCGGAAGCTCATCCTGTCACCTCCCTGGCCTTCTGCCAGCCCAAGGGGGTCTCAGGTGCTGGCCATCTGATTTCTCTTGGAAGGAATTCCCAGTATGGCTGCTGGCCCTGCAGCTGGGAACTTATTTGAAACCCACCTGATGTGGAGAGGGAGCAGCATGGTGAGGCCCTGAGAGCCCCCCAGGTGAGGTAGAGGCAGGGGCTTAGTTACACCACAGTGAGACCAAGTCAAAAGGCACCCACCACAGACAATTGCTGCCTTTGTCCTCGGGAGGGGGACTGGGACTCCTGGGTGTTATCAAATCTGCCGGGAAGAGGGAGGGAGGGTAGCCAAGTGATGGGAGGAAGGTGGGCAAGAAGAGGGGCAGGAGTGGTCCCAGAGGGAAGGAGAAACAAGGTGTTCTGGAGGGTCTGGCACCAGGAGCTGGCAGCTGTCACTTTTCCTAATCCTCAACATTTGTGTCTTTTGAAGAGAAATCCAGGTGCAACTGTGTCCCTAGGAAGGACTCCTTCCCTGACAAAGGCACTTCTTTAAATCACTGCCTTTCAGTGTGCATTTGTGCACCGAGACACTGTCAAGGCTGCTCACAGTGGCAAGTGCTTGCTCTTGCTCCGTCCTGGATGGGGTTCTAGGTGCTCTCCCCGGGTTATTCCATTTGATTGGCCCAACATCTTTGGGGGCCCTCGGTAACTCCATTTCTCAGATGGGCAGCTGAGATCCGGGCAGTGAATGTGAGCAGGATCCCAGGCTCCTGGGCAGGAGAGCTGGACTCAGGGTCTCACAGCCTCCCCAGGCCATGGCGGGCATGGGCAGTGAGGCCAGCACTCAGCTGCTTGCTGCAAGGCACTGTGTGCTCCTCTCCAGGCCTGCCCTTCTGGCCTCATCCCAAGTGCTCTTGTAAACAATCTCACGGGGAAGGGTCAATTGTCATTCCTATTTAACAGATGAGGAAAACTGAGGCACCGAGCAGTTCAGTGGTGCGCTTGAGGTTGCCCAGGTAAAAAGCATTTGAGCCAGGATTCCCTCCAGCCATCCCAACTCTGCAACCCAACTTCTGTCCATCCTTGGTGCAGCCTCTTGTTAGTCCTCAATTGTGTGTGTGTGTGTGTGTGTGTTTGGACTTGGATGGATTGGTAGTATTTTGAAATAATAAAGATTCCAACAAAGGCAGGCATGGTGGCTCACACCTGTAATCCCAGCACTTCAGGAGGCCGAGGGTGGGTGGATCACCTGAGGTCAGGAGTTTGAGACCAGCTTGGCCAGCATGGAGAAACCTAACTCTACTAAAAATACAAAAATTAGCTGGGTGAGGTGGCGGGCATCTGGAATCCCAGCTCTTCAGGAGTCTGAGGCAGAAGAATGGCTTGAACCTGGGAGGCAGAGGTTGCAGTGAGCTGAGATTGTGCCACTGCACTCCAGCCTGGGTGACAGAGTGAGACTCCATCTCAGGGAAAAAAAAAAAAAGATTCCAAAATGACACTGGTAAAACACTTTGTGATTTGTAAGACCTTTTTTTTTTTTTTTTTTTTAACATCTTTTCTTGGCCAAGTCCCACAGCTGTCCTCCAGGATAGCAGTGTAACTGTGCTCATTTTGCAGGTGAGGCAGCTGAGGCTCTGGTTGGGGACTGCTCAGTACCCTGGAGGTGTTCTCTGCTGGGCTGAGACTTTTGGATGGGAGGCAGGTTAGCAGCTCCTGGCCAGGCCATGCGGGGAGGTGTGATGGCCTGGATGTGGAAAGGAGGAAAGAGCTCCAGTAAAAGCCCTGACTGTGCCACTTGTTTCCTCTGTGTCCTTGGGCAGTCACTGTTCTCGAGCCTCAGTTTCCTCATTGAGAAGAAGGCAGTGAGAATCTGTACTTGTCAGAGCTGTTGTGCAGCTTACGTGAGATAATGCCCCTAGAGTGCCTTGTCCTACGCACTCAGGCACGACGAGTGCTTGGAAGGCAGTCGCTGCTGTTATGAATATCATCGTTAGTATCAGTAGTAGTAGTGATTTTAAAGCCACAGTCAAGTCTTAATTCTTACATTTTATTGCTAAGGACTGTTCTAGCTCTGAAACTCTGCTTTGTCCATGTACTAGCTGTTGAGTGTGCTAGTGGACTCGAGAGAAGGAGAGGTCCAGGTCATCATTGAGATTTTCTGCTGCACTGAGCAGGGAGGGCCACAGGACACCAAGCCACGGCAAGGCCACGCTGGTCCTCCTTTATCCAAGATAGGTGATGTCCATCTGGGTCTTTCAGTCCTGCTGAGTAGCCACCTCCAGAGGGGGCCTCTGCCCTTGTCCCTTTAGCCCTATACCACACGTACCCAAGTATACACCACCTGCCAGGACCTTTAAAGTTGTCCATAAAGTCCAGTCTCCAACCCAGACCTTGCTCCCAAACATGAGCCCCGCGCATCCAGCCGCCCACACTGTCTCCCTGCTCCAGATGTCTACTGGTCCATGAGCACTCATCTATCCCAACCTAACTCCTGATCTTTCTCCCACAAAACTGATCGTGCCTTTGTCTCCACCCTCTGGTTCAGTAAATAGTGTCTGCAGTCTTCTAGTTGTATAAGCCAAACCCTGGCCCTGGCCTTGGCCAGGACACTTTTCTTTCTTTCACATCCCACATTCAACATGTCAGTTCCACCTACATCTGTCCAGAATCTGCCACCTAATAACTTATACCACCGAGCTCATGGTCCAAGCCACCAGCATGTCCTCCCTACAGTGACACAACAGTCCTCTACCCCAGAGTTCAAGCCACCAGCGTGTCCTCCCTACAGTGACACAACAGTCCTCTACCCCAGAGTTCAAGCCACCAGCATCTCTTCCCTGACATTGCACGACAATCCCCTTACTCCAGGGTCCTACCCACGGCATCTCTTCCCTGACATAGCACAGCAGCCCCCTCACCCCAAGGTCCTATCTATCAGCGTCTCTTCCCTGCAGGAGCACACCAGCCTACTAACTTGGGCCCCTGCAGGCTTTTCAGATGTGGATTAAACCCTGCCACCCTCGCTTATAATCTCACAATGGCTCCCATCTTACCCAGAGTAGACGCAGAAGCCTTCGTCGTGGCCCACAAGCCCCTCCCTCACCCCGTCTCCTTCCCCTCGCTCTCTCTGTCCCCCTGCAGCGGTCTTCCTGCTGCCCCTCACACCCGCTCGGTATGTCCCTGCCCCAGGTCCCTTGCACTTGCCATTCCCTCTGCCTGGAACGCTCTCCCCGCAGACACCCACCCTCTCACCTCCTCAAGTCTTTGCTCAAATATCACCTCTCAAGGAGGCCTTTCCTGAGCACCATATTTGAACTCACCCACCAGTCTGTCTCACCACTTCCTGCTCCCTTCCACGTTTTGTTTTTCTGCGTAGCACTCATGGCCACCTGACATAATATTGGTACTTGGCCAAGTGATCCCAGTGTGGCTGGGAAAAGTTAGAGTGGCTGCTGCAGAAGGCCTCCTGTGGGAACAGCACAGGCCCAGACAGAAGCTTCCCTCCCACCTTTTTCCCTCTGCGCCTTCGATATTGGCTCCAGTGGGCCAGCAGCACATGAATATTTTATACCTGTACAGCTTTTGTCTTACTCCAGGCACGGTTCTAATTATTTCATATGCACGAGTTCCCAAAATTCTCCTAAGAACTCTGTGAAGTCAGCCCTGGCATTGTCTCCCTTTTACAAATGAGGAAACTGAGGCACAGAGAGGTTCGGCGGCTCACCCAAGGTCATACAGTTGTTGATAAGCAGAGAGCCGGGATATGAACTCAGGCAGTCTGGCTTCAGAGGCAGCACTCTAGCTCTACTTCCTCTCTTTTGTGTATTCATCCACTTACTCATTCATTAAGAATTTATAGTGTCTTCTTTGCCTTAGGTGCAAGATTTTAGACACCAACAGATGACTAAAAACTGATCCCTGCCATCAGGAAGCTCAGTCTAATTGGAAACGCTGAACAAGTAAATAAGGGAAAAGGAAAAACATATTTATTCAGCCACCATTCACCAGCACCTGAGATTATTTCCCAGCCTTTAAAAAGTTAGAGGGGGCCAGCCCCTGGTGTGTTCCCTGATAGTGTTCATTTCTAAGCCAGAGAGCCAAATCCCTATATGCCAACTCTGTTTTAGGCACTGAGGTCTGAGATAAATAATATACCATTTCTGAATTTGAGAGGGGTTACATTCTAATGACAGAGGAAGAAGAGTGAATTGCTGCATGTAAATATGACAACATGAACTGGATTTGGTAGAGGAGCATGTAGGGGACGATGGGACCCCAGGATAGGAGCTCTAACCATTTGGGGATTGGTTTGGATGGGTGCGTGGCTGAGTGGTAGGATGAATGGATGGGCATATGGATGGAAGGATGGATGGATGCATGCATGAATGGATAGATGGATGGATGGATATTTACTAGATAGATAGTAATGGGAAAGCTGGTTGAATGAATGGAATATGAATGAAAAGATGGATGGATGGTTAATGGATAGATCTTAGCAGATGGTTGGACGGATGTTTGGGTAGTTGGATAGACGGATGGCTGGCTGGATGGATGAATGGATAGATGGCTAGCTATTTGGAAGGATGGTTGGGTGAATGGATGAGTAAAAAGCTGAGCTCACTGCTGGAAAGTTGGACATTTTCCCAGTGAGATCACTAGACCAGCTGAAAGAAAGGGATGGAAATCCATGCATGCATTCATTCATTCATTCATTCAACAAATATTTACTAAGTACCTATTTATGTGTCTTGTACTGTTTTAGGCTCCTGGATTAGACATGGTACTTGCCTTTATGGAGCTGACATTCCGGGGGAAGGGAGACAGCAAACAAATAATTGAATATATATGGAATCTATTGTCAGAGAGTTATAAATGCTATGGTGAACAAACAAAGCAGGATAAAAAGGCAGAGATGTCAGGAGCAGGGGCATTTTATTTTAGGCAGTCAGGAGAAGCCTCCTGGAGAAGGTAAGTTCTGAACAGGAAGTGAGGAAATGAGCCGTCTGGGAAACTGCATTTGAGTCAGAGGGAATTGCAAGGTCAAGAGCCCAGAGGCAAAGAGGCCAGTGTGGCTTTCAGGGAGGAGAGGAGGTCACAGAGAGGTGTGTTAGAGAGTGGGGCGTGCAGGGCGCTGCTCCCCTGCGAGAGAGAGCTTGGGTTGGCTTGTGTCTTGGAAGCCCGAGGAGGACAGTGAACCTGGGCTGATCAGCGTTAGGAAGGGCACCACCCTGCCTGCGCCCCGCTCACTGGTTCCCAGCCCTGCTCCCTCCTGGCTGCTTGGCAGTTGGGAGGCTGTCAGCATTTTAATTACAGCTCCACACTTTCAATGGTTTACAACTCAACCGTAAAACAGGCCCTGGGCAACATGCGGCACCTCTGAGTGATTTACCTGCTCACCATTTCTATATTTAGTGCCATTCAATGCTTGTTGGCCAAGTTTTCGGAGTGTAAAAGGAGGAGGAATTTGGTCGTAGAGTGGGAAAGGGGTCGGTTACGTTTTGTTTGTTTGTTTTTAAAACACCCGGATGTATTTTTCAGTTGTTCTCTGAGACTTTAAAAAATGACAGGAGGACCAGCTCCTGGTGTATTTCCTGATAGTGTTCATCGCTAAGGCAGAGAGCCGAATCCCTTGCAAAGCTGCCCTCTCCTTAAAGTCTGTGTGCACTTCCTAGTGAGGGTTGGGTTTAAAGGACACCACGGGCTGAGGGTGTGACTAAGGGGCAAAGGCTTCAGTGACTTAATATTTCACCTGATACGGGCTGGGCTTCAGGCCACGTGCTGCCACCCGCTATCTGGGCTCCCCTCTGAGGCTGCCAGCCTCAGGCTCTTCCAAGCTTCTCAAACTTCACCTGGGGAGTGTGTGGAAATGCAGCTCCTGATTCCATGTGTGGGTCTGGGGTGAGGACTGAGATTCTGCATTTCCGACAAGGTCCCAGGTGATGTGGATGGCGCTGGCCCAGGAACCACACTTTGAGCAGCAAGGATTTCAACCAGCACCATCCAGTAGAAATACAATACAAACCACATGGGTCATATGACGTTTGCTAGTTGCCACATCAAAAAGGTAAAAGGAGGAGACATTAAACTTAATAAGGTATTTTATTTCATCTAAGATATCCCAAATATCTATCTGATATTGATTATATATCATTTCAATATGTAATCAATATACAAATACTGAGATACTACTTTATTTTTCTGTAATAAGTCTTTGAAGTCTGGCATTTGTTTTACATTTACAGCACATCTCAGTTCAGACTAGCCACAGTTCAAGCATTCATATGGCTCATGGCTCCCGTTTTGGAGGCTGCAGATCTAAATCCAGCTTAAATACCCCTGGTGATAGGGAGCTTGCTACCTTCTGGAAAGTCCACTCCATACCTACAGGATCCTAGCTGATAGTTGCCCCTTGAGGTTAGCTGGGGAGACCCAGCTTCACTTTCTGGGTCCCTAAGTCAGTTGGCATTCTCTGTCCAGGACAGTCCTGCAAAACTTTGGGGACTCCAACCAGGAGCTCCTCTTGTGAGTCTCTGCCTCAGCCAGCCCCGACGGCAGCCCTGAGATGGTGTTTGAGGTAGTTCGTAATCCCTGATTTTCTTGTTGAAGGACCAGGCTCAGAGAGGTTAAGTGGTATCCTGAGAGTGACGCAGCCAACAGGTGGCAGAGCTGGGGCTTGAAGTAAGGACTTTAAAACCTCTTCTGCCTCTGCCGTAGGAGGCTTCAGTTCCTTCCACACACCGTGGTTTCAGAGGACCTTCCAGGTCCACTGTTGCTCCTGAACACACACCAGCCAGTAGGCCTAGATGGTGGTAGCAGAGCCTCAGGGATTGCAGGAGAGTGAGGACCCGAAGCCGCACAGCTGAGACAGAAACCCACGTCCCTCTGGGCCCTGGCTCTCTGCTCCTGCAGCAGCTCCTTGTAGCTCAGAGCACTGAGAAACTGATTATTTCTCAACCATGCCCCCCACCCGCTCTTCCCAGGAGAAGAGGCCCCACCGCACCCTCAGCTGGAAACTGCAGACACATAGAGATAATCGGGGTGTATTCCCGTTCTTCCAGCTGGAAAACCTCTACCCAACCAGGGGCAGGAACAGAGTATCTCAGAGGAGGTGTCTTTGCGCACATCCCAGCCCTGTTGCAGGGCAGCATGGAACCTCGGTTCAGGCCAGTTCAGTCTCCTGGATGCGAGCTCCTGCACGCTGGACACCAACACAAGTCAAAAGAGGCCAGAGATGCTCCTCGTGTCTCAGGGAGCTCCTGTCTGGGACGGGGGGTTCATAGGGCTTCATTGGTAGTTGGCCACCTGGGCAGGGCCTTGCTGGAGCCCAGGCAACTCAGATGGAGGTGGTTAAGGGCACAGAGGGTATTCAGTTAGGTGTGACCAGGCTCCTGGGCCCTTTCTCCATGTTCCAGAGCATCACCACCTGTGTCCCTGCCCCCATCTCAGGATGCTTCAGCCTCGATCTTCTGTGGACTAAGTCAGGGCATCTTCTAAAAGAACCCACCGTGAAAGAATGGCTGTCTAGACTCCTGACCAAGGGCGAATTCATTCATTCACTCAGCAAATGCTTGCTGGGTGTCTCCCGAGAGGCACACCTCCTCTAGATGCTCCTGAATACAGCAGATGGGGGCTCTGTGTTTCTGGAGCTGACATTCAGGGGAGGGGACAGCAAGCAAGTCATCCCAAAGTGCCCCTTGAGGCTGTGGGGATATGAGACGGGGATGTGAGAGGGGCCAGCCGGGGTGGCTTTACGTTGCTGAGCCAGAGCTGAGGAATTGCAGGAAGGGTGTCACAGGCAGAAGGAACGGCTGCTGCAGAGTCCTCGGGCAGGAATGGGCTTGGTGTGGTCCTAGAATACCTGACATTAAGTGTTCACAGAAGGGTTTTGGCAGGGCTGAGAGGCAGTAGGTTCCCTGGGGCCTCAGGGGACAGGGCAAAGATGGCGTTCTCATCAGAGGGTACCACTTGGCCCCTGGTAACTGCCCGCACCCCCATACCAGACACCCCAGTAGTACCCCGCAGTGTGCTGGGCTCCAGCCAAGAGGAGCAAGGCCCCTGGGCCTCAGCACTCACGGTCTCGTGGCAGTTCCATCCAGGCCTCCCTGCAGGTTCCAACTTGCCTTTCTCTCCTACCTGGGGCTGTCACGGCTGCACCAAGCTTCTCTTCTGCACCCACACCTGCTCCCTTGGTTTTTCCAGCCCCAGGGCATTGCACTCCTGCTCAGGCACTGGAGACACCCTTCCCTCGCATTTCCAGTGGTGAACTCCTCTTCATCCTTCAGACCCCACAGGTCATCTCCTCCAACTGCTCGCGGGCCCCATGGCCGTACGTACAGGCCTTCATTGTGGACCAGTCTCCCTTCTACAGGTCTGGTTGTCTCCCTGACTACCTGGGTGTTTCTTGAAGACAGAGACTTTGTCCAACCACCCTCACTTTACTGGCACCTAGTACAGGCCCTGCAGCGGGAGCTTCCACTGGAGGGTTCAGGAAGACCCGTGTGGATGGAGGACATGGCCAGGGCTCTCCACCCCTGGCCCCATGTGAGAATCCCGAGGAGCTTTTTAAAATGGCAGACACCTGGCCACACCGGAGACCAATGAACTCCAACCTCTGCGGGTAGGGCCCAGGCATCAGCAGATTCTAAAAGCCTGGGACTCTGCAGGTGACACTGAAGCAGAGCCACGGCTGCTTCCATGCCCATCTGGAGGCCAGGGCTGAGCCCTGCACACCCACACGAGGGCTGACGCCCCGTCACCGCACTAGCAGCTGTGCTCCATGGGCCCAAGTCCCTAGGGTCACTGGCCCAGTGGAGTCTCCGGTCTTTTTCTTTTTTAAACAGCGTTACTGAGATATAATTCTCATGCCATACAATCCACCCTCTTAGAGTGTACAAGTCTATGGTTTTTAGGGTATTCACAGTTGTGCAACCATCACCACAATCAATTTTGAAACTGCTCAGCACCCGTCAAAGAAACCCTGTACCCATTAGTCACTCCTCATTCCCTGTCTCCCAGGCCCTGGCAGCCACTCCTCCGCTTTCTGTCTCTGTGGATCTCCTGTCCTGGACACTGCATACACATGGAAGCATACACTCAGTGGTCTTTCGTGCCTGGAGTCTTTCACTCAACATAATGTCTTCAAGGTTCATCCATGTTGCAACATGTGTCAGTACTTCATTCCTTTTTATAGCTGAATAATATTCCATTATATAGAAAGATAATATTGTGTTCACTCATTCATCCATTGATGGACGTTTGAGTTGTTTCACCTTTCGGTTATCATGAAAAATGCTGTTATGGACCTTCGTGGACAAGTTTATGTGTGACTGTGTTTCTGGTGTTACTGTTCCCCCAGCCTCGTGGGGAGGCCCCATCCATCTTTGAAGTCCACCATCTTTGGGGTTGTCCCTGAAAGAGCCAAGGTCCCTGGCCAAGAAAGGAGCGTCTGGACTGATGTAGGGGGCCCATGCCCTGGGTCCTCTAGCTCTGTGTCCTATAGCTCTGCATCTGCATGGGGCTGGCCAGAGCCAGGCAAATCAGCAGGAGCCATGGATGCTGGCTCGGCCTTCATCAGTTGCACAGATTGTAGCTGATTTACCACCAAAGGGGCTCACAGAGGCCTTGTCCTGGGAGATGGCCAGGTGGGCGGTCCTCTGGTTTCTGCGTGCTTCCCCATTCTCTCTCTGGTTCTGCCTGACTGAGCCTCCACCCTACGTCTTCCTGCATCATAGGACCTTCCTGCTCAGGTCTCTAGTCTGTCCTCTGCATGAATGCCTGAGAGGGCTTCTCCAATGCCATTCCACATGCGCTCCTCTGACCCCAGCGAGAACCATCAGGACGAAGACCCCACAGGCCCTCCAGCCTGGCCTACTGCCCTCCTTCCTGTTTCCTGACTGGCCCCTGCTTCCTTCTGCCCTCGGCCTTTGCCCATGCTCTTCCCTCTGCCTGGCCTGCCCTTTCCTCCCTTTTTGTCTCATCAACTCCTCCTCAATATCTGGTTCTCAGCTCAAGAAGGTCACTTCCTCACCTCATCACTCCAGCCACTTTCTTTTTTACTGCTGTCACTCATTTGCAAGTATTTACTGAGCACCAGCTATGTTCCTGGCACTGGCTGAGCTGCTGGGGACACTGCAGGGGATGGACAGACCAGGTCTTTGCCCCTGGGCAGTTTACATTCTAGAGGGAGACATGATAAACATAACAACTAAAATATGTGCTGTGACACATGTGACGCAAGCAAGGGAGAAAAATAAGCCAGGGCAGGGGTGGGAAAAACCAGGGCAGAAGTCAGGGAGAGCCTCACAGGGAAGGTGAGATTTGAACAAAGGCTGGAAGGACTGAGGAAGGGAGCCACATGGAGAGTGGGGAAGAGTACCCAAGGCAGAGAGCAGCAAGTGCAAAGGCCCTGAGGCAGGGGTGCTGGAGGAACAGCAAGGAACCCACTGTGACCAGCGTGGAGTGAACGAGGGCATAGGAGATGAGATCAAAGAGGCAGCATGGGATGCCTGAAAGGCAGATGGAGAGAAAACAATGTAAGGAGCTCCATGCACCCAACTCCCAGCATGTGCCCAACTTCCAGCATGCACCCGACCCACAGCACGCACCTGACTTCCAGCATGTACTCAACCCACAGCGTGCACCTGACCTCCAGCATGCACCCAAACCACAGCATGTACCTGACCCACAGCATACACCCGATCCCCAGCATGCACCCAACCCCCAGCATAAGCAACCCCAGCTTGTGGCCCAAGTCCTCTACTTCGTTTTCTCTCCTCAGGTCCCCACAACTGGAAAGGTTTAAGGAAAACCCTAGACAGCATGTTATTTAACCCACACATGACTGTGTATCTCAAATCAATAGGGACATCTAAAAAAAAATAACCATGGTGTCATTATCACCCTGAGTAAAATCAGCAATTGCTCAATGCCATCTAATAATCTGCCTAATTCAGATTGCTCTTAAAAACATTTTCCAGCCAGGCTGTGGAGGGAACTTCTGGGAGCCGTGACCACAGGAGCGGGGGCAGGTTTGCACTTTCCTTCAGAGCCACCATTGGTGGAAGCTGGTATCAGCTTTGTGCCCGTGTGACAGTTGGTGGCACAGCCACCCCCCTCCTCCAGAGCTTAAGCTTCTAGGGAGTCGGGGGCTTGCCTCTTTCTGCCCATCTGACCACCAGCCTCAGCACCTGGCTAGGGAAGGGATTAAGTTAATGTGTAGTGGAAAGATGAATGAGTGAATGAATGAATGAGTGAGTGAATGAATGACTGAATCCCAAGTCCATTTTATGGTGTTCCAGCAGCTGGGAGAAGCACATGGGTTCAGTGGCTCCATGTCCCCCTGTCAGCCTCCCTGCCCCTCATGCTGTGGTTGCAGTCACCCGACTGCCTCACCCCAGGCCACAGGCCACAGTCCCCACTGATCTAGACTCTAGGACAGGCCTGCCCAAGGCAACCCCTGACCCGCAGTCAACCTAGCAGCCTCCAGGAAGGTCGCTTATGAGAGAGAGGCAGCCAGAATGTATCTGGGAGAGGCTGCACTGTGTGGGGCTTGACTGTTCCACCTCTGAAATGGGTCTGCTACTTTAAATGTTCCAGTTTACAGGGTAGCAAAGCTGAGACCTGGCCCAGGGCCTGCGGGGCCAGTGTGCAGTGGGTCCATCTGCTAGCTGCCACCATATGGGCTCCCTTCATGTTTGAGGGTGTGTGAGTGTGTGTGAGCTTGTGTGCCGGGAAGTGTGGGCAGGACTGTGTGGGAAGGGCTATGTGTGCATATGTAGTGTAGGGATGGACACCATGACAAGTACCTGTCTGTGAGCATATGGGTTGTGCATACCTGCCTGTGAGAGTGCATGCTGTGGGTATGTGTGCATGGGTGTGAGGGTGTGTGCTTTGAGTGTGCAGTGAGTTTGAAGGTGTGGGCCTGTGGGCGGTTGCATGGGGCCGTGCCTGGGGAGGTTGTGTGTGTGTAAGCACATGGCGGGTGACAGTGTGCAAGCCTCACAGGTTACTGGGGGTTGGGGTAGAAGCCTAGAAAGAGATGAGTCTGGGGTGAGGGGCTATGTGCCCACAGTTCTTGGGCTCCTACAAGGCCCCAAAGTTGAGCAAAGACCAGTTCATGGAGGGCCTCGAGAGCCAGGCAGTGGAATCTGGGCTTCAACCTCAGGATCCATAGAGGGCATTTGAGCAGTTGTAACTTGGCCAACACTGAGTTTCAGAAGGCCCCCAGTGTAGACCAGGAAAACTCTCTGGTTTGGGTGGAAACCTGTCTTCCTGGACCTCCCAGGCTGCATTCCAGGGGCCCTGTCCTATGGAGTGTACCTTTTCCCTGCCATCCACATAGTGTCAGGCAGGAATATTTGCTTGAAGTCAGTGCATCCAGAATGACTTAAAGAATGCACCAAAAAGAAAATACTTCAAATGTTTACAGAAAAAAATAAGCCATTTTTTCCACTCTTTCATCTGAGTTGCCCAGAGGTATACAGCTGCAGCTGGCTGAAATGCAGCTTTCTGCTAAGATGGATCGACATGGGGAGGGAGAGGAGGAGGAATAGGAGGAGGAGGAGCAGGAGAAAGAGCAGGAGGAGCCTGAAGAGGAGGAACAGGAGGAAGAGCAGGAGAAGCTTGGGAAGAAGGAAGAGCTTGAGAAGGAAGAGGAGCAAGAGGAGCCTGTAGAGGAGGAGGAGTGGGAGGAGCCTGTGGAGGAGGAGGAGTGAGAGGAGCCTGTGGAGGAGGAGTGGGAGGAGGCTGTGGAGGAGGAGGAGTGGGAGGAGGCTGTGGAGGAGGAGGAGTGGGAGGAGCCTGTGGAGGAGGAGGAGTGGGAGGAGCCTGTGGAGGAGGAGTGGGAGGATGCTGTGGAGGAGGAGGAGTGTGAGGAGGCTGTGGAGGAGGAGGAGGAGAGGAGCCTGTGGAGGAGGAGGAGTGGGAGGAGCCTGTGGAGGAGGAGGAGTGTGAGGAGCCTGTGGAGGAGGAGGAGTGGGAGGAGCCTGGGGAGGAGGAGGAACAGTAGGAGGAGGAGGAGGAAGAAGAGCAGGAGAAGCCTGGGAAGAAGGAGGAGCCTGTGGAGGAGGAGAAGCCTGCAGAGGAGGAGGAGCAGGAGGAGGGGTGGAGCAAGAGGAGGCAGACGGGGAGAAGGAGGAACAGGAAGAGCCTGAGAAGGAGGAGCAGGAGGATCCTGAGGAGGAGGATCCTGAGGAGGAGGAATGGGGGGAGGAAGAGGAGGAACATCCTCAGGAGCAGGAGAAGCAGGAGCAGGAACAGGAGGGGAGCAGGTGATGGCAGCTCTGTAGTGCCTCTCCTGGTGTGGGGATCCACATTCATTGTCTCCTGGGGTAGGGGGTTCCAAGACTGCCTGCCCACTGAGCTCCACATTGTCTTTGTTCAGTGCCTTGGAAAGGGCCCCTGATTTGGACATTTGCAAGCAGGACAGGTCCTGGGCAGGACTCTGGGGAGCTACACCTAAGCAGTGAGGAAGGCGGCCCTGGGCATCGAGAGAAGCTGGCCAGTGATGCAGCAGCCACAGGGGCTTCTGCTGGTCCCATGAGAAACCTGGAGCTGGGTTAGCCCCATGGAGGCAGGGAGATGGGCCTTTGTGCCCAGCACCAACCAGTCTTTGGCTGGGGAACTGCCCAGGGAGGGGGTCACAGCCTTGGGTGAGACAGCGCCCATCAGAGGAGGGCAGTGCCTAGGGAGAAACTCAGCTGCTAGCCATCAGCAGCAACACTCCCAGCAGCTGCAGAGGGAGTGCCTGGTCCTGAAGGACAGATCCTGGTGGCATGTGACAATGTCCACTACACAAGCCAGCCGAGGGACCATCACCAAGGCCACAAGCCCATCCTAGCCCACCCACCTTCCTTCTATTACACTGCATCACAGCTCCAGAGCCAGACTGCTGGGTTCCAATGCCAGTTCTGTGCTTCCCGACTGCCTGACTGCGGCCAACACTGCCACCCCTGGGCTCCCCGGTCTGCTCATCTGTGAAACGGGCTGATGATGGTCAACCCAACTCAGAAGGTTTCTGTGTGCATTTGTGTCAGGCACTGGACACCACAGCTACGTGGGAGGCAGCAGCTTTGATCAGAGGTGGGCATGGATGCTGACCTTGCGCTGCTCAGTCTGCTGAGAGGTTCAGGCACACACATAGGAAGAAATGACACCGAGCAGCTTGGGCCTGAGGCCAGCGTTGAGCCCTAGGCCGAGAAATTGTCCCCCTGCAGAGCTTTGAACAATGGCACGATCCTACATCACCACAGCCATGATTATGAGCGCCTCCTTCCCCTGGGACTCTACCTTCAGTCATTTAACCCCGATGCTGCACCACCAGGTGTGTTCCACTGAGCTCACGTCATGAGGAGCCAGGGTCTGGGAGATGGCGTAGTCAGGGGTAACAGAGGAAAGTTTGGGTTAAGGATGACCACAGGGGTGTGGGCAGGATTTAGAGAATCCTAAAAAGGCCTTGGGGCTGGCAACAGTGGGGAGTTCTGATTGTCCTAGAAGGCAGTGTTAGTGGAGAAAGTGTGGCTTGGGGAGAGGGGCCGCCAGGCAGGTGCTGTGGTTCCAAGTAGAGGGAGGCAGTCACAGCCACCGTGTGGTCGACGGACAGGGGGTCCGGCGTGTCAAAGTCCAATTTGTATCTCCTCCTGCCCTACAGTCCCAGTAGGATTTCCCACTGGGAAGCTGGAGGGCAAGGAGGGACACAGCTCAGCCTCCTGGGGCAGAGCAGGGTGAGCAGCAGCTAGGAATACCTTCCACCACACACAGGGGACGTTGGACCCATGTGTCACTTGGTTGGTGCACGGTGGGTGTTTGGAGACAAGAAACGTGAAGAGCTGAGGCGTGGGGCACAGGAGAGGAAGCCAGCGGGACTTGGTGACCATCTTCTGCCTCAGGTCTCTGGAATTGACCCAGGCATGGCCTTCTGTGGAAACCAAGCCATTAGCCCTCCAGCCTGAGGGTGAGGGGCCTCCATGCCCAGCAAAGCACCCACCTGCTTTCTGAGCATCTCCTTGACCAGACCCGCCTTTACCATGTGGTCAGACTGACTTGGATCTTTTTGGAGAAGGTTGAAGAACAAACCTCCTGCTGGGGAGAGGGTGGCTGGGTCTGAGCATGGGAGACAGCAGTACCAGCAATGTGGGTGGGAGAGGACGCTGCGGGGACCAGGAACATATCATGTGAGGGGAGACCAAAGGTAGCTATTGCAAGGGCTGCTTAAAGATGCCCTGGGACTGCCACACCTGATGGCAGCAGCACAGACAAGCTTCAGGTGCTGGGGAAGCGTTTGCAATAGGACAGGGGTTCTTTGGCGAGTTGACCTGGGTGTGGGAGAAGGCAGGAGAAAGGACGAACGGCTGGGGCTTCAACATCGGGGCTCCCCAGGAACTCCTAATGACCTCTGGGGGAAATGGTCACTTCCTCACATCTCTGCAGCTGTTGCCCTGCACAGAAGTGGACTTTCACCCCACGGACATCTGGGAGAGTATGGACAACTTCAGCCAACCCGCTTCTCTCCTCCCCCTGCTCTCCTTGTCTCCTTCTGTCCCCATCTTTTCTCGCCGAGATCACCCTGTGGTGCCTTCATTGGTAGGGAAAACTGAGGCTCAGAGAAGGAAAGGGACTTGCCTGCAGCCACACAGCAGTGTACAGACAAAAGCAGGACCTCCATCCAACAGCTCCTTCCACCCCACAGCGCCGCCCTCCCTGCCTCCCCTTCCAGCCCTGTGCGCGCTCATCCCAGCATCCACTGCTCAAAATGAGAAAAGTTCCCACAGGCTGGGTGCCAGTTCTGTGAGATGCATGGTGCCAGGCCTCAAACAGCCATCTCCTGTTTAACCCACTCTTCCCTTTGAAAGGACTTGTCCGTACTTTACAATGAGGAAAAAATCACTTAGGATGCATTTGGTTGCAAGTAACAGAATGCCTTACTATTACCAAAAGTGGCTTTGATGATAGGAGGTTTTTTTTCCTGCAGAATAAAAGTCTGGATGTGGTTTCAGAGGCCCAGTTTCTTCTTGGGCCCCGGCTCTTTTCACCCTTTCACTCTGCCACTGTCACTTTGTCAGCCTCTAGGTCTTGCCTAATGGTCACAAAATCACAGTCTTACACCACAGCATCCAAATGTAGAAAGTAAGAAGTTGCTTTCTCAGTTCTCTCTTTTTTTTCAGGCGGTGCGTTGTGTTTTCAGCATCTGTGCTCAGAAGTAGGCCAGCAGCAATGAGGAAATGGAAAGCCAGGGAGTGTGCCATGTTCCCTTGGGCCATTTCTGCCATCACCAGCCTGTGGTGGCAGGGGTGGGATTTGAACTGAGTTTCTTGAGCAACCCGACCCTACCACAGTGTCTGCCCTTCTGCTTCAGGCTGCCTTTCACCACAGTGTGCTTTCGTGGAGACTGGTTCTGATTGCCCAGGTCACTGCTCATAACCTGAGGTGCAGGTGGTCCAGAGCTGACCACTCGTTGAAGAAGAGCCAGGCTGGCCAACCTCAGAGGGGCTCCAGAGGGGAGGCAGCAGCAGATACCCAGCTAACCCAGAGTCTCGAGCTCCAGCCCTCGAGGTCCTGGCCTTCCAAAGGCCTTTTTAGGCAAATCAGTCCTTGGCTCCCCAGACCCGCTCCATGCCATGTGTGGCTTAAAATCCATCATTTAGGGGCTGATTATCTGCTTTACAAAGGGCATCTCCACCACCCAGATGGAAAGATTTGTGTTCCAGTTAGAGTACCTTAAGCTGTAATAGATAGAAACCCAACTCAAGCTTGCTTAAGAAAAAAGGATATTCGCTAGTTCTTGGAATGCAATGGCCTTGAGTTAATGAATTCAGGTCCAGCTTGATCCAGGGTGCAAATGATAGTGCCAGGACCCAGCTGCATACACCCCTCCCTCACTCCCTCTCTATTTCTTCGCTCTGTTTTCCTAGTTGGTGCCATTCTCGACCCCATGCGGTTGCACGATGCCTGTCCTCAGCTCTGGCCCCTGCATTCCCTCATGTTCATAACTGGTGGGAGATAACCAACAGAATCCCCACGACTCATTTCAGTTTGGCCCTGACTGATCTGAGTCACCCATCCTCAGCAATGACCAGTGGGGCTACTACGGTGTCGGGGGCTTGGGAAGGCCTCACTGGGAGTCACTGTTTGCAAAGCTTCAAGGCCTCACCGGGCTTGCTAGAAAATAAGGCACCAAGATAAGGACGTCAGGTGCTGGGGTTGGGTGGGGCTGGGACAGAAGGCTCTGCAGAGGAGGTGGCACCGTGGAGGGTTGTGGAGGGCTGGGCTGGGCCTGCGGAGATGAATGGGGACACATTCCTGGAGGAGGGCAGTGCAGGATCGATCCCGGAGCTCCCAGTGCTTCAGGGTGCCTGGCGTGGGTGCTGGGGACAGGGATGACAGTGAGCACTGTGTTTAATGCTGAGAAGCAGCTTTTGGTTTTTAAAATTAGACGTCCCTCAGATTGCTGTGGAGGATGGCGAACACTTCCAGTCACAGGAGCGCCATGTGGCATGGACCCTATGGGAGCCAGAGGTCGCTGTCTGACCTCCCCCTCCCAAGGCTCCTTCCTTCTTCCAGGAAGTTCACCCCCAAGTCCCCTGGGCAGCCTAAGGGTCTGGGACAGGCCCAGAAGTGCCAAATTCGATAGTATCTATTTGGCATCATGAATCAAGGAATTTTCTGGAGCCAAGTTTCTCTCCGGGCCCCTCCCAGGCCCGAGAACCCCACCCTGAATAATTCCGGGCTCTGGGCAGCACCTGGTACATTGTTGGCACTTCCTGGGGGACCTGTCAGAAATAGATTGATTTTTCTCCCTCCAGTGGTGCAGAAAATCCTTCCTGCTGCTCCAGACAGGTTTGGGGCATGGCTGGGAGGCAGAGAAGGCTCTGGGTTGCAGCCCCACCCAACCTGGTGCAGGAATCCCCTTTACAGACCCCAGCTGCTGCTTACACACATTCCAGGACAGGGAGCTCATTACCTCACTAGCAACCCTCTTGAGCCCTGGTGAGCTTTGTTGGGGAGGCTGGCCTCTCACTGAGCTGGAATCTACTGTTCTGTGACTCCAGCCATCAACTGGGGTCCCAGTTCTGCCCTCTGGACACACAGTCCCTCCTGCTCTCTCTGTCCTGGGTCAGGCCTGCAGAGCGTGTGGAGTAGTGACCAGGGATCCCAGAAACTACCTTCTCCAGGCTGCGCAGCTCCAGCTCATTCAATGTGGGTCCTCCAGCCCTCTCCTGTAGACATGCTGTGTTTCTTTCCATCTGCTGAGGCATACTCCAGTTCTGAAAACTGCATAGCAAGACTATCCCCTCCTTTATTGTGGGCATTTGGCCTTAGTTAATATGGCCCCCGAGTGTTGGCTTTTTAGTAGCCTCTTAGCTCATATTGAACTTGTGGTTACGTTCAATCTTTCTCGGTCTCTCCCATATTGTGATTTTGCAATCAATTTTTTAGAGATCAAAAATCGTAGGTGTTTAGACCTCTTCTGGCTGGTTTCAGCCACTTGTTTTATTCTGTGGAAGGGACTGAAGTCTGCCTGGCACTTCACTCATGTTATCCTCTGTAGATGTCTGAGCTGGCTGGAGTCAGATGTCAGTAGCACCAAAAGACCCTTCTCCTCCCCAGGTGCCCCTCTTCCTGGCCATTCACGGTGCCTGAAATGTCCTCATGATGTGCTCAACGTATGCTCTTCCTTAAGCCTGCTCCCTCTTCCGGTTCTCTGCTCTGTTCTCCGGTCTGAAATGCCTTTTCCCCCATCTCCCTGAGTTTGGCCAGTTCTAAGTTATCCCTCCTGTTCTCTGACTCCAGCTGAGCCCTGGCCCTCCCGGGGGAGGCTTCCCTGAGATGCACACAGGAGCAGCTCCCACAGGCTCAAGTTTCCTTCTCTGTCGCTTTCACTCCTTCATAGAACTTACAGTGTATGATTAGACTCGGGGGAATTATTAATTCCATAGTGACTTCTGGTTTGGAATCACAAGCCCAGAGGTGGCAAGGACTGCAAACTCAGGGAAGGTGGGGACTGGAAGCTCAGAGAAGACCGCAACACCATCTGCTTGTGTCGTCACTCTCCTGGGAGCTCCCCTGCAGGGGTGACGCCAAATAGCACACAGTAGGTGCTCACTGTAAAACAGGTGCATGAGTGAATGCGTATGTGGACAGACACACCCTAGGTCCCATTCCCCTTACAAACGCTGGGCAGCACTGTTTGCATGCGTTCTTCGTCAGAGGCTGGGAATTTAGAGGTGAATGACCTGGCCTGGGGCCCAGGGAGTGTGGCAAGTGGGGTTCTCTGGAAGCGGAGGCTGACATGGAGTTTCAGGTCCCAGCTATTTACTGGGGATCTGTATAAAGGGGAAGAGGAGGAGCAGGGCTGGACAGAGGGAGAACTCGAGCTTGGATGCTGGCCAGCAAAGCCTTGATGGGGAGTGCTGGACTCGGTCCTGCCCATCACAGTGGCCTACCTCTGGCTAAAACAGCCAGGCTTTTAAACCCCTGACTCTCTCGGTCCCCAGATGTACACCCTGAAGGATCTGACAGCTGGAGGCTATGTGCTAATCACACTTCCAGCCCAGTGATGTGCTGGAGCCCACTCTGTTGGGCTGGAAGACCCACTACTAAATATTCAGGGATTTGTCAACTGTTAAACTGTCGGTAGCTTAAAGTCAGTCACGGTGGGAGCGTTTACTTTATTCCTCAGAAACTGGGAAACACTATATACCAGGGCTTTTTGGTTTTTTTTCGAGAGCCAGTCTGGGCAGCATACCACTACCTGCAGCTGTGAGGCAAGTCCTCCCTTGCAGGGCAATTGGGATGCTCTCTGTGTCCACCACAAAGAACTGCTGGCCTGGGGGGATGCTGACAGATAGGCAAATCATCCCAGTGCGAAGGAGACAAGGACTCTAACAGCACAGGCCAGCCATGGAAACCATGAGGGAGTGACTGTCTATCCTGACAATCAGGGAAGGCTTTGTGAGGAGGTGACATTTTCCTGACATGGCAGAAGATTTAAATGCTACAAAAGACAATCCCATGAAAAGTAGGACTCCTGTTTGTCCACCTAGTCCCCTGGCACTGGTGTCCTCCCTAGAGACAGCTGCTCTTACCAATTCCCCTCATAATTCCAGAAATACCCTGTGCTCTTACAAGCACACATGTATGAGTCTTCTTTCCCATACACACAAGCGCCCATGCTGCAAGCTTTTCTGCACCTTGCTTTGCTCTCTTAACCATGGAGTATCCCTGGTTACTGAGTAAGAGCCACCTCATTCTCTTTAGCAGCTATAGGACATTCTAGCTCATAGATGTGCCATAATTTATATATCCAGTCCCCACTGGCGGATCTTCAGATTCTTTTGGCCTTTGGATATTGCAGATAAGACCTCTGTGAGACTGACATTTTGCACAAGCACATGCCTCCCCACAGGGTACATATTCGGTAGTGGAACTGTGGGGCCATCGTCTGTAATGGTGATAAAGATTGGCCTTCCAGATAAGGAACGGCAGGTGCAGGGCTGAGAGGCATGGAAGGGTGAGCTTGCTCAAGTGGAGGTGGCTGCTGCGGAGAGAACACGGGCCTGGAGGCCAGGAGGGTGGGGCCCGGCTCGGCCCTGCCGCAGAGGAGCCAGGTGTATCCACTGTGGTCATGGCTGGATGCCACAGGCACACTCAGATTGGGAAATTAAGGAGAGTTTAGAAAGAGACTGCTGTCCAACAACTGATGGATGCATGGATAAAATGTGGCATACCTGTACCATGGTATGTTATTCAGCCATGAAAAGGAAGAGAATTCTGACACATGCTACAACATGTGCAGACCTTGAAAACTTTATGCTGAGTGAAGGAAGCTAGACACACAAAATGCCACATACTGCGTGATTCCATTTATAGAATAGATCTGTCTAGAACAGACACATCTACAAAGACCACAGGTAGATTAGAGGCTGCCTGGGACTGTGAAGAGGGGAAATGGGGAGTGACTGGAATGGATAGGGGGTTTATTTTGAGGGGGGTGACTAAAATGTTCCAGAATTAGATTGTAATGATAGTTGCATAACTCTGAATATACTAAAAACCATTGAATTGTACACTTTCGATGTATGGTATGTGAATTGTACTGCAGTAAGCTATTTTAAAAAAGAAAGAGTTTGCTAATAAAACTGGACAAAGGTAAAGGAACCCAAAGAGATGGTGCAGCACCCTGGAGCTGGCTACACTGGGGAGCTGTTACTCCTTAGGCCTGAAGACAGGGGAGGCTGAGCTGCTAGAATCCAGGGGGCTGTATAGAGAGGACTTCCCAGCAGGAGCTGTGACCTTTGATAGGTGAATGCAGACATCTTGAAGACCCCAGCAGGGAGCAAGCAGGGGGAATAACTCTTAGAACTTTCCTCCTGTCCTCTGATTTCCTGCCAGTGCCTTCCACTGGCCAAACCGTCTGGAAGGGCCTACTGAGGCCAGACACCAGTTTCACAGATTTACTTCCTCATTTATTTTTCTCATGTATTGTGAAATCTCAGCGTCACAAGATGGCCAAATGGCAAACTCTAGCAGTTTCATGCAGCTGGTCTTTAACCTGCAACTCAATGGCGCAGCCACCACCATAAAACACTGACATTCTGCCACTGCTCCAAGCCCCTTGATTGTCTCCCTGCTTTGCCAAGGCTTTTCCCTGAATCCTCTCAACTTCACCTGTATCCAGCAATGGGGGGTTGATGCCTGGCTATCCTGGCAGGGCCTGTGGGACCCTGAACATTCAACTGACAATTGCTCAGGCCTGGGGCACGCTGTTTGTGGAGTGATTTAAATGCACCCTGTTGGTGAATTGCCTTCAGGCGTTTTCTGTGCCCCTGCTGTGTGCTAGGCTCTGGGAAGCTGCATGGAGCCATGTCATCTTAAAGCCTGAGCCTGAAAGCCCTCAGAGCTCCTGACACTTAAGCACAGAGCCCAGGCTGTTCAAGTGGGGAAGGAGCTCAGAAGGCCCCTCGGGCAGCTCAGAAGCCTGGCTTCGAGCAGCGGGGTGCAAAGAGTGCAGCTTTGTGCCTCATACACTTCCTCTGCTGTTGTTCCCTGCCTCGGGGAGAGGGCTGAGTGCCCATCTGGTGACTAGCCCTGGCCAGGCAGCTGTGATTATGCCTGGCTTAATGTGGACATAATGCAGTCACTGCAGCTCTCAAAATGCAGAGTGTGCAGGGCTAGCGGGCGGAATGTCACCTGATTGGGGCCCATTCAATACCACCACGGTGTCAGGCCATCAGTGGCCTCAGAGGAACAGGGAGGCCACATCGGGGGCCAAGAGGGCAGGAGGGGCAACGACTCCCACCCAGGACCTGGGAGCTGCCTTCTGCACTGGGGCCATTGCTTAGGGCCCACCATGGTAGAAGCCCTCGGTATCACAGACGTGGAAACACGCAAGCCTTGGTATTGCTTTCCCACCAGAACCTTCCAGGGGCTTCCTATTGCCTTTTTTAAGAAAACAACTTTACTGAGGTATAATTCACATGTCATACAGAGTCACCACTTAAAGTGTGCAATTCAGTGGCTTTTAATATATACTTGCAGATATGTGCAACAATCACCACAATCAATTTTACATTATTTTTGTCACCTCAAAAAGAAGCCTTTACCTATTAGACACCACTCCCCATTTCCCTTCTTCCCCCAACCACTAATCTTTCACGTGTCATTATGGATTTGCCTATTCTAGGCATTACTTACAAATGCAATCACATGACATATGACCTTTTGCGTCTGGCTACTTTCACTTAGCATATAATGTTTTCAAGGCTCATCCATGTTGTAGCGTGTGTCAGTACTTCATTCCTTTTCATGGCTGAATAACATTCCATTGTATACCTCATTTTGTTTATTAATTAATAGTTGATGGAGTTATTCCCTCACATTCTAGCTGTTGTGAATAATGCTGCTATGAGCAATCATGTACTCATTTTATTGTGGGCATATGTTTCCATTTCTCTTGGGCATACACTTAGGAGTGGAATTGTTGAGTCACACACTCTGTGACTAACTTTCTGAGGAGCTGCCAGACTGTTTTCCAGGGCGGCTGCCTCATTTCAGATGCCTACTGGCAGTGCAGGAGGGTTCTGATGGCTTCACACCCTCGCTGACACTTGTTATTTTCTTAGCCTCCTCGTGAGCATAAAGGAGCATCTGGCTGTTGTTCCGATTTGCCTTTCCCTGGGGACCAGTGCTACTGAACATCTTCTCATGTGCTTGTTGGCCATTGATTGTACCCATCGCATTTTGATAAATTGAGATATTGCTTATGTGGAAAAGGTGCACAGAGCACCCCTGTTCACTTAAAAGAATAGTTACAAAGCATGAGCCATGTAACCATAACCCATACCAAGGAGCAGAAATATTGTCAGAACCCCCAGAAGACCACTGGGTGCTCCTGGCCAACCACAGCCCTCCCCACCCTGGGGCTGACCTTGTCTTGATATTGGTGGATGGGATCCTAAACAATACAATCCAGTTTTGCCTGCCTTTGAACGTGATCCAAATGAAATCACTCTGTGGAAATCATTTCTGACTTGCTTCTGTCCCTCCACACTGTGTTTCTGAGTTAGTCCCTATCAGTGTGGCTTCCTAGAGCTGTTCATTGTCACTGCCCTATTGTGTTCCATTTAAATGCACACGCTGTGGTGTATCCGCTCACTGTGGATGGTCATCTGGATGGTGCCCAGGTCAGAGCGATTATGAACATTGCTGTGTGGACATTCTTGAACCTGTCTCCTTTGCACACACAGTGTAAGTCTGTAGAGTATGTGTCTTGGAAATGGAAGGTCTGAGTCATAGGCATGTGGATCTTCAGCCTTACTAGATACTGGAAAACGGGTTTCCAACATACATGTACCACGTTTGCATGCCTCCAGCAGTGTCTGAGCGTTCCAGGTGCTCTGTATGCTCGCCAACACTCAGTATTGTCAGAATCCATTTTGAGCATCCCCCAGGCATCTCTGTGTCAAAGCCTCTAGCTCAACGGGGCCTGAGTGCATCAGAAACAGCTGCCTAACTCTGCCCCCAATTGTGTCATCACACCTCCAAGTCTTTGCTCTTTCTCTTACTACTTAAGCCAAGGCAGAAAGGCAGGCTGGACATTTGGGAACTATCCCCTCACTGACAACCAAAAGAGATATCTACGTTGTTTTGGGGACACAGCCTATATTCGAAGGGGCTGCTCATCCATCATGGGCTGCAGGTGTGGGGGTTCTGGGACAGTGCTGCCTACAGGAGGTGTTCTGTGATGCCAGGTGTTCTGGAACCAGAGCCTTCAACCAGCCAGTCCTGTTCCTGAACACTCTGGATGCCTGTGGCACCACTGGCTCATTGATTGCAGACACTCAGGTTGAAATGTGGTGGCTCTCCCTCCCTGGTGGTTCTGTTGACCAAATACTGGTCACCACTCCTGGAAGCAGAGCTCTTAGGGCTAGCAGGACCCTGAACATGGACCCAATTTTCAGAGACAGGGACTTAATCTTGTCACCTCAGCATCCCCAGCGTCCTGAACAGGCCTAGGGCCAGAGGCAAGACGAGTGAGTGTTTTTTGAATGTCTGATTCTGTTTCAGCACCCTGATTTGGCAGAAAAGATGGAATTGTCTTCACTATATGTTACAGTTAAGGAAACTGAGGCCCAGAAAAGAAGTACCACATGGGAACTAAGTGGCCAGCAGGCACTCAAGTCACCCCTCAGCACCAAGCCCCTTGCCTCAGACTGTCTCATAGACCAGCTCTGAGATTTAGTTGAGCCTCAAGGTTTTTTTCTGTAAAAAGGAGTCAAAATCATACTAGCTTCATGGACTTCATAAGATGCCAAACATAAAGGCATGGACCCACTGTGTGTGCAGGGTGTTAATAAATGTCCACTCACTTACCCCTTCATCCATTCATTCTTTCATGATATAACAGGCAAAAGCAATTTGACAACCTGAATGAAGGATGATGAAAATGCTCATACACAGTGACCAAGCAACTGTGCTCACCGGGAAATCCCCATCTCCAAGCCTGGCACACAGTAGGAACTCAATTCGTGTCTTAGGATGGAGGAGGAAGGAAGAGAAGCTTCAGTCCCAAAGATATCTCTTTGTAGTTGAAAAAGGAAGAAAGGGGTGGAGGGAGGAAGGAAGGAAAGCAAGAGAAAGAAAGAAAAACAATTTTTTAAAGTACCCTGAATATGCTGTACACTGGGTAAAATATTGCCTTCTCTTATTGCTGGGCTATTCTAAAACAAAGGTATGCAAAATATGGCTCATGGCCCAGCTCTAGTCCACTATCTTTGTAGGTGAATACAGTTTAAATGAAGAACATCCACTAGTCAATTCTTGAACTTCATATAAATGGAATCATTAAGTATGTCCTCGTTGGTGTAACTTCTTTCACTCAACATTGCCTCTCAAAGATCCAGTCTTTGTGCATGTGTGAGCAATTCATTCTTTCTCATTGCTGTGTAGTGTTTCATTGTATGAGTATAATTAAGCACTATCGTTATCCTCATTCTACATATGGGGAAACTGCTGCACAGAGGGCTGAGGTGGCTTGCACAGCACAAAGGCTTAAGTGAGAGGGCCTGGAATCCAGGTCTGAGTTTCCTACACCAGAAAGAAAACTAAAGTCAGAGCCAGGTGGGGCAGGGGTGGGGCGGGCTGGGGGCTGCACTTGGCCTTGGCATGCAGTGACCTGTGCTGTGCTCTTCCCTGCCCTCCCCTGCAGATCCTGGAGGAGAACATGAAGCTGGAATGTAAGTGCCACGGCGTGTCAGGCTCGTGCACCACCAAGACGTGCTGGACCACACTGCCACAGTTTCGGGAGCTGGGCTACGTGCTCAAGGACAAGTACAACGAGGCCGTTCACGTGGAGCCTGTGCGCGCCAGCCGCAACAAGCGGCCCACCTTCCTGAAGATCAAGAAGCCACTGTCCTACCGCAAGCCCATGGACACGGACCTGGTGTACATCGAGAAGTCGCCCAACTACTGCGAGGAGGACCCGGTGACCGGCAGCGTGGGCACCCAGGGCCGCGCTTGCAACAAGACGGCCCCCCAAGCCAGCGGCTGTGACCTCATGTGCTGTGGGCGTGGCTACAACACCCACCAGTACGCCCGAGTGTGGCAGTGCAACTGTAAGTTCCACTGGTGCTGCTATGTCAAGTGCAACACGTGCAGCGAGCGCACGGAGATGTACACGTGCAAGTGAGCCCCGTGTGCACACCACCCTCCTGCTGTAAGTTAGATTGCTGGGAGGACCAGACCGTTTCCAAGCTGCGGGCTCCCTGGCAGGTCACTGCCTGGATCTTCACAGGGAACCACAGGAATTCTGAGCTTGTCTTTTCTGCTGAGGAGGGTACTTTTCCTGGGTTTCCTGCAGGCATCTGCGGGAAAAAAATCTCTCAGAGCCCTCAGCTATTCTGTTCCACACCCAATGCTGCTCCACCCTCCCCCAGACACAGCCTAGGTCCCTCTGCGGCTGGAGTGAAGGCTTTTGCAGCAGGAACTCTGGACCCCTGGGCCTCACCATAGCAATATTTAACAATTTATTCTGATAAAAATAATATTAATTTATTTAATTAAAAAGAATTCTTCCACCTCGTCGGGATCCGTTTTCTGCAATCAAAGTGGACTGCTTGCTTTCCTAGCGGGATGATTTTGTTGCTAGGACAAGGAGCCATGTAAAACTGTACATAACTATTCTTTATGCAGACATTTCTACTAGTTGATTTTGCAAGTACCCGCCCCCCACAGCACTAGATGTTTAAGTACAAGAGCAGGCATCCTTTATACATATATAGATCTATATACAAACACATTTATATTTTTTGGCTGTTTGCTGCTACTTATCCAGAAATTCAAGCTGGTCTAGATTTGGAGATGTTTTTTCCAGAGTATGTTTCCCATCCTTTTGCCCCTCACCCCCACCAAGTTCAAATGTCACCATTAGAAAAATCCAATTTGGAATATATAGAGAGGAAAAATAATAATAAATTCCCAGCAGTTTCCATCTTTCAGAAAGTGAGCCACCGGATAAGAGATAATATTTTGTAAGAGACTATTTTTATATGAATATTTTATTTATATTGAGTCTGCTGTATCATTCCACGGCCTGTGCTTCTTCTTAATTCTGGTACTCAATTTGGGGAAAGGAGGGGCGATGCCTGGGTGTGGGGTCAGGCCCCATGGGGCCCCTCACACAGCTGGATTCTTGAGCTCTGTTTGCCAAGTGGGCACAAGCTCCCCCTAGATGCCTGGGGTTGAGGCGTCATCTCATCCATGTTAGCTGGGAAAGAAATCAAATCCCCAGCCTCCGCCTGTTAAGCTCAGGCCTTTCAAGCAGGGCCACTGAGTAGTGGCCTCAAAATGAGTTACTGTGGTGGGTGGTCATTGTGCCCGTCACAAGGACTCGGCCGTCATCATGCAGCAGAGGCCTGCTCAGGGAGCCCCACACCTCCCCAAGACACCTACCATTGCCTACGTGTCCCAGAAGGTGAGATGCAGTCCTCAGATGAGGGGCCAAAAAGCAGGTGGGGTGAGGGGCTGATGGGCAGCTGGGCCCAGCAGGGCTTCCTGGGTATCCTGCTCCCAAGGCCAAGCAGCAGGGAGAGGTGTGAGTGAGCCCACTTTGCTTTGGGTCCAGCTACGCCCAGAGCCTCAGCCTGGAAAGCTGTCCTCCAGCAGGCTGGGGGTGTTCTAATATGTGTCTATTTGCATTTCTCTGTGTGTGTGTGTGTGTGTGTGTGTGTGTGTGTGTGTGTGTGTCCTTAGGGACTTGGAGGTAGTCAAGTGACTTGGCGCCTTCCAGTGCCTCCGCTGTGCTCCTGTGTATATGTGTTTGTGTGTTTCCAGGCTACCCAAGTGTCTGTTTCTCTCCATGTGCCTGGGAGATCGGGTCTCAGGCATGGAGTTGCGTGCCTTTGCATCTGCTGCTCCCCAGGGTCTCTCCTTGCATGTGGGGGCTGGTGGTGTGAGGCAGACGGCAGAGACTGTGTGTGATTGTGTTGAGCCACCAAGAGATGGCACCTCTGAACTCTGTCCCCACAGCCACGGGTGAAAATCAGACACCTCTGAGACCACAGCCCCATGGCCCCACCTGCTAGGAGCCCTTCAGTATCTGGGCTGTGTCTGATTCCTCAATGTCCACACTGAGCCTGGATCACAGCATGGGTAAATAAAAGTGACTGGATGGTTGCTTGGTTTCTTCCATTGGGCCTTTTTTCCCCCATTTTTCTTTTACTTGGGTGTCTGGAGGAGTGGGCATATGAAGGAGCCATGGAGTGAATGGATGGAGGTAGGTGAATGGGTGAATGTGTAGATGAATAAGCAGGTGGGTGGGTAGATGAATGGATGGGTGGATAGATGGATGGATGAAGGGACAAACAGATGGGTGGATGGATAGATAAATGGATAGATTAATGGATGAATAGATAGGAGAGTAGGTGAGTGGATGAAGTAGGTACACCTATAGATAGGTAGGTGAGGAGTTTCTTGGGAGTCCACAGGTCACATTTTATCTTTGTCTTGGAAAACCTACTGGGTCTGCCATGAGCAGGGTGGCTTCCCAACCCTGCAACCCTTCTGCTTCGGACCTCCTTGGCATCTGGGAATGGGGGAGATTCTGACCATCCTTTCCAGATGAGTGTTCAATGCTAGTTATGTAAACACAACCTCAGAAGAGTCATTCTTGTGTCCTTCCTCACTGTAGGTTCCCAACCCTGGGGCCTGCCCTCTATCTGGGTGCCCTACTCAGCTGTGCTCTGAGCCCCAGTTTCTCCACCTGTGAAATCAGAATAACACCTACCTCACAGGGCTGTTGTGAGGACCCTCCCAGTAATGACTATATGGAACTTTGAGTTGCAAAGCAATGGATGAATGCAAAATATTATTAATTATTATTATCACTATTCTCTCTACAACTATGGGATTCTTCAAACATGGCTTATGGTAATAAATATTTGGTTCTGTGTTGGGCAGAGGTATCCACTAACCCCTTTGGTCTTTTCCTAAAGTGGCTTTTCAACAAAACTGACGTTACAGAGGCCAAAATTGTTAGAGGCTGAATAAAACATCAGAAAGCCCAGGACTATAGTGATGAGAAAGCAGATGTCTGGGGTCTTAGCAGGAACCCAGTCTCAGAAAGTGAGCTGCTCAACACAAGGACATTTTTGCCACATGGGAATGTGTGCCTCTTCATGGTCAAATCCTCTGATTTTTCAAGAAAGGACAAACATCCAGGTTTTTAAGTAAAATCTCCCGCTTTTCAATACATTGACAAACACCATGAGAATGAAGCAAAACATGACTGCAGGCTGAACTTGGCCTTTATGCTACCAGCATACAGTCTCTGACTTGGGCCCATCTCTTGTTTTAGAACTGGAGAAACTGAGGCCCAGAGAGGGGCAGGGCTTTCAACTGGAGAAACTGAGGCCCAGAGAGGGGCAGAGCTTTACTCAAGGCCACACATCAAGTCTGGCAGAAAGAAAACCAAGCCCAGGATGTGTGCCTCCCAGGGATGGCCTTGCACCAACATAGTGCACTAATGGAGGCAGCAAAATAATTTGAGGGAGGGGGTTAAGAGGGATAAAATTCCTACACACACACACACACACACATAGGACTTGAATTTAAAACTAGCTCAGGGCTTCATAGAGCAGGAACCGGGCTTTCACAAAGGCCCTGAGGAGATGAGCCAGTGCCTGAACCCCTCTGCAGAGGGTGCCCTGCCAGTTAGCAAGGGAGCCCCTCTGCAAGACCCAGGTCAGAACAGACCTGGGGAGGCTTTTCCCACCCAAGATCAGGACAGTCCTGGGGAGGCTTCTCCCACCCAAAGTTAGGACAGTTCTGGGGAGGCTTTTCCACCCAAGATCAGGACAGTCCTGGGGAGGCTTTTCCCATCTGAGGTGGGGCTGTCCCCTGCACACATCAAGTCCAAGACATGTTTTCTCAGCCCCTAGGAAGCCTCTTGCTCCCACTTTACAGATGACAACCAGTCTCAGTTCATTACCTCTTGCTTCTGGGTGGTGGGGTCTTGAAGAGGTGACCAGTATTCTCCAGGTCTCCCTGATTCCACTCATACCCCAAGCTCTGGCAAGACCTCCAAGCTCTGCCAGACCAACCCACACCGTACCTACCACCAGCCATGGCTTCCCATTGTCCTGTAGGTGACCAGTCTTACCTCTTCAAGGCCCCACCACCCAGAAGCAAGGGAAGGAAGGCTATCGTTTGGGGCGTCCCACATCATCTGAGCCATCATCATCTGAGCCTTCCACCACCTCAAACAGAGGCTTGAGGAAGATGGAGAGAAAAGGTTCAGGCTGTGGACCACACAGGCTGTCCACGCCAGATGCAGGTTGCCATTGTCAACTTCCTCCTCATCACCAGGCATATTCAACAGGCTGCCAAGCTCTGGCAGTTTCTCCCTGGGGCATCTCATGAGTTTCCTCACTGCCCATCACCTCCTTTGGCCACCATTTTCTCTTTCAGGTGAGAACCTGAAGGAATGTCAAGGCTTCCTCCAGGTCTCCCTGCTTCCACTCATACCCCAAACTCTGGCCAGACCAACCCACACCATAGCTGCTACCACCCACGGCTTTCCATTGTCCTGTAGGTAAAGTCCAAGTTCCTTATCCCACAGTGACCCTGTACCTGCCATGCTGGCAGCCTTTGGCACAGCAGTAGTAATGGTGCCACTTAGGAGATAAGCACTCTGCCAGAGAAGGTTCTAGCAGTTCTCATGCCCTCTCTCTCATCACCACGCCCTATTTCTCTCCAGCACAGAATTACAGTGGTCCCATTTCCCTGTACATCTTTTCCTTTGCTGTCTCTTCTGCCTGGAGCACTCACCTTTCTTTCTCCCACCTGACAAACTCCTCTGAAGATGCCTCTGAAGAGTCTGTTTGCGCTACTGCAGTGAGGATGAGACCCAGGGCCACTCACATGCAACTCTTGCCCACACTCTCTTCCTGGCCTGCTAGAATCAGAACCACACTCCTGATGGTGCTCCAGAGCCTGCTACGGGACCCACTCACATGAAAAGTCACTGACAGGCACAGGACTAGAGCCCATGTCCCAGGCTCGATGACCAGGCTCCTTTCCTGCTTGCAGATTTATGTCAGTGAGCTATGGCTGAATAACAAACTACCCCCAAACTCACTGCCTCCAGACAATATGGATTGATCATTGTTCATGAATCCATGGGTGTGCTGGGCACTTCTGGTCTCTACTGGGTTCTCTCACACACCTATGGTCAGCTATAGATCAAGTAGGTGGTCCTGCTGAGTTTAGCAGAACCTTCCACACATTTTTGGGGTCAGCTGTCTATAGCCTGTTCTAGGATGGCTTCCTCTAGGAAGACCAGGGCCTCTTCCTCATGGTCTCATCCTCCAGCAGGCTGTCCCAAGCTGCTTTCCATCATAGAGGAAGTACTCCAAAAGTGGAAACAGATGCTGCAAGTCTTCTTGAGGACCTGGCTCAAAAGCAACACTACATTTAATTCCTCCACGTCCTACTGGCAAAAGCAAGTCCAGGCCAGCCCAGATTCAAGGTGTAGGGACGCAGATGCCACCTCTTACCAGGAGGACCTGCCCAGCTACATAGCAAAGGGTGTGGAAACAGGGAAGGGAATGATTTCCCAGAACTCGACCACGGGACAGAAGACATTCACATCAGAAGGAGAGCTCCTTAGCACCGACGCTGTGGTGGTGACACAGCACTCCGCTGTGTGAACCCCAGAGCCTCAGCTGCTCACCCTGACAGCTGTGCAGCCTGGAGTCAGTAGTGGGTCTTGTCTTCCTCTACTCCATTCATCAGCAAGTCCCATTGATTCAGCCTCAAACTCTACCCAAATCGGAGCCCTCTCTGTCTGCACAGCCACCAGCCATTCATGGGGCTGAGTCTGGCTGGCTTTTGCTTGTTTGTTGAGACAGAGTTTCTCTCTTGTCACCCAGGCTGGAGTGCAGTCATGTGATCTCGGCTCACTGCAACCTCCACCTCCAGGTTCAAGCAATTCTCCTGCCTCAGCCTCTGGAGTAGCTGAGATTACAGGCACCCACCACCACACCCAGCTAATTTTTATATTTTTAGTAAAGATGGGGTTTCGCCATGTTGGCCAGGCTGGTCTCGAACTCCTGACCTCAGGTGATCTGCCCACCTTGGCCTCCCAAAGTGTTGGGATTGCAGGCGTGAGCCACTGCACCCAGCCTTGGCTGGCTTTTTGCCACTCCTATTTCCTCCTCTTCTTGGCCACGTGACTGGGTTCTGGATGATGGAATAGAGGCCATGTACTCCACTTCCTGGCCCAGCAACACCCCCCACACTCCTTACCCATGTGGGCCACGGGGTGCCCACTGTGAAGCCACAGAGGGAAGGGCCCTGGGTTCCTGATTGGCTACGTGGAGGAAAGTCAACCTGCTGGTCAGGAATATCCACAGTAAAGAACTACATGGCTGTTGTGGGATCTGGGAGTTAGTCTAGTACATCACAGAGCCCCTTCCTATCCAGGATCCAGCTACTGTGACCTTCCCCCTCCTTCTGTTCGTCTAACAAGCCAGCTTCCACCCTGCCTCTGGGCCTGTGCACATGCTGCTCTCTCTGGTCATCACATGGCCGGCTCTTTCTTGTTAATAGGGCTCATGTCAAATGCCAACACTTCAGGATACACTCACAACCAACCTGGCTCCCAGTGCCCCCTCACCCACTATGTTTGTTTCTTTGTGGCTCTTACCACTATCTGAAGTGATACTTCTCATTAGTTAGAGGCTATACAGTATAGTGATTAAGACCATGGACCCAGGAGCCAGATGCCTTGGATTCACTCCTAGCTCTATTTACCGGCTGTGTGATTTGGGGCAAGTAACTTAACATTTCTGTGCCTGTATTTCATCCTTAGTAAAATGGGAAGAGTAATGGGATTATCATAGTGACTAAATGAGTTAATATATGTAAGTTGCTAAACATAGTGCCTGGCATGCCATGAGAGTGTGGAAATGTGAGCTTTGCGTATTAATATGGTCATTAAGTTTCATGAGAGCAGGACTTTGTCCGTCTTTGTGGCTGCTGGGTCCCCAGTGCCAGCACACAGTTGGGGTTAATAAATATTTGTTGAATGAGAATGAATGAGATCGGAGCCTGTTCCCAGACTTGCCAGGCCCCCTGCCTGGGCGCAGCCCAGGGGCGGTGGGCTTGGGCGGGCGTGTGAGTGGAGGAGTTGGAGGACAAGCAGAGGGTCTGTCCCGAGGGCCGCCTGCTTGCTCAGGGGCCAGTGGGAGAGTGAACACAGATCAAGCCCCTCGACGTGGTCACAGGCACATCTGCCCCATTGACAGGGCAGCCACCGGTTGCCACAACAACGCTTCTGGCCCCAGAAGAATGTGCTGGAGACAAAGGGAGAGCTCTGCAGCCATTTCCCAGCTTAGGCCTCGAGATGGCAAGCTGCCCTGACCCAGACCCAGAGAAAGTGTCACATCATGCATGTGCAGCAAGCGCGCATGCACACACACACACACACACACACACACACAGACACACACACAGACACAGTCACCGAGCAAGAGACCCAGAAGGAGCCACAAAGCCCCGAGAGCAAGCAGATGCTCACAAAGGGAGAGACAGAGCGCTGACAGACCCTGCAAGAGGCTTCAGAGACACACACAAGCCACCCTCAGGGGTACAGGGTCAAAGGCATATAACGCACTCTGGTCGAAACCCAAACCATAGACCGAGGCTCAGGGAGGCCCCTGGCAAACCTGTCTCACCTAGGGGCCCCTGGCTTGACTTTCATCATTCACCTGCAGTCCCCACACCTGCCCAGGAGTAGGCCCAGTGTGTGGATTGCGGGGAGCTGATACGCAGGCGGGTGAGGGTGTGTTGGGTGGAGGGTGATGGGGTGGACTTGGTGATGTGCAGGTTGGAGAGAGACCCAATGCCACCTCCCCTGAGAGGTCACATCAGGCAAGAGGTACTTGAGCATAAAGAGAGACAACCCCTGAGGCCTAAGAGAGCACCCTTTTGAGGCTCCCTCTGGCCTCACGCAGAGCAGCATGCCCCCTGCACAGCCCCCATTCTTGGCCCAAAAGGTTGGATTCCAATTACAGCTTGCCCCTCTTAGTGTGCAGAGGTTGAGTCAGGCCCTTCCACCCTCTGAGCCCCAGCGTCCTCACTGTAAAGTGCAGGGAAGTGCCAGGCGTGCCTCCCCAGTGCTACTGCTAGACTCAGCCCCTAGCAGGTACCAGGTGGGCATCAGGGGCTGGAGAGGGCTTAGACAGTGATTCTCAAAGTGAGGTCCTAAGATGTCTCTCAGAGTGTTAGGAAAGCAAAAGGCCAAAACTATTTTCATAGCAATAGGAAGATATTGGCCTTCTCGCACTCCTGCTCTCACAGGTGTACAGTGGAGTTTCCCAGGGCTACACGCAGAATGAAGACAACAGCGGATGTGAAAGTCCAGCTGACTTCTATTAAGCCAAGCAGTGAAGAGGTTTGCAAAAATGTAAAATGAGGTCACTTCTCACTTTCATGTTCTTTTACAGGTTTTAAAACATAGAGCTATTTTTCATTAAAAATGTATTGCTTATGCAAACAAAATAGGTTCGTTAACATTTTCAAGTGAATTAATTTTTTCACAGCTTTAATTTCTATTATTGTGAATATGGATAGAAACGACAGACCCACACACATCAGCTCAAGGTCTGCACTAATTTTTCTAAAGGTTAAAGGGTCCTGAGATCCAAAAGCTTGAGAACTGCTGCCTTAGACACACCGCTAGCAATTAATTATAGCTCCCCTGTAATACGCAATACAAATAGGGAGCACATCATCAGGCCTTCACTGTGCATCAGGCCCTATTCTGAGGGCATTAGAAGAGTTACCTCACAGAATCCAGCCCTACAAGATAGGTGCTATTAAGATACCTGCACACACATGTGTATAGCAGCACGATTAACAAGTACAAAAATATGGAACCAGCCCAAATGCCCAGCAATCAACAACAATTTTATATATATAGTGTTCCATCATATATATATATATATATATATATATATATATATATATGATGAAACACTACTCAGCCATAAAAAGGAACGAGGTAATGGCATTCACAGCAACCTGGATGGAATTGGAGACCATTATTCTAAGTGAAGTAACTCAGGAATGGAAAAACAAACATCATGTGTTCTCACTAATTACGTGGGAGTTAAGCTATGAGGACACAAAGGCATAATGACACAATGGACTTTGGGCACTCAGGGGAAAGTGTGAGAAGGGAGTGAGGGATAAAAGACTACACATTGGGTACAGGGTACACTGCTCGGGTGATGGGTACAAGAAAATCGCAGAAATCATCACTAAAGAACTTATTCATGGAATCAAACGACACCTGTTCCGGCAAAAAACTATTGAAATAATAAGTAAATAAATAAATAAAGTGAAACCATTAAATTTATGATTTTAGGAAAGATAGAGGAAGGAACCAAGGCTGAGTTTCCAGCAACTCGATGAAGTTGTGTCCTTGCAAGTGGCAGAGTCAGGACTCAAACCGAGAGAGTCTGAAGCTAGTCTACCCCACCCCACCCCAAACCTCACCACCTCTTGTCTCTCCCTGTGCCTAGCAATGCCCAGTTTGTATTAGAATTTCTGATAAACAACCACAAAATTTAGTATAAATACATTGCAAATATTACACGGGACACACCTATGCTAAAAATTGTTCATTTGAATTTCATCTCAACTTCCCCTTTTCACTGGTGTCCTACATTTTTACTTGCTAAATCTGGCAACCCTAACTGTGCCAGGCTGCTCTGGATGCTGAATAAGATAGGCAGACCCCTGCCTCCTAGATTTCTGGCCCAGACAGGACTACCCAGCTGTTTCCAGCTGTGCACCTGCAGCCAGTGCCTCCACCTCTCTGAGCTGCAGAGGGAGGCATTCTGGTCCCTCTCTCTAGGGCGGAGATGGAGGCAGGTAGGGTGGGCAGCTGAGATATTGTGGTGATTATGGGCACTTTTCTTTCTGGCAACACTTTCCCCTAAATTCTGTCACCCCTCATAGCCAGTGAGGCCTGCTTTGAGAGGTTGTCCCTAGAGCTGTGGAATCTGCGTACCCCACCTCCTTCCCCTCTGCCATCCCCCAGAGGTGGCTTCTGTCTTCCTTCTGCCTCCCCACCCTGGGTGACCAAGGAGATCTGTGTGCTCTGCAACCTGGCTCTGACCCTCTCCGGGCACAAGTGTTCTCCAGGAGGAATGGGCTGCGGAGATTCTACTTGACAACAGGATCTGGAACACCTGCAGATCCCAGGGTTACCCCATCTGTAAAATAGTGACACCCATTTTACAGCTGAGGAAACTGAGGCTCAGCTCCCAGGATGTGTCCTTTAGCATTTAATTAGGTGTCAGGTGGGCCCTTCTCTCCACAGGGACATCTGCTGGTCCCCACCTGCAGGCCAGCACACCTGGACAGCAGCAGAGTTCACATGGCAGACGCTCGACGTGGCTGTTGCCCTTGGAAGGCAGCCAGGGCCATGCATCCATCAGGGATGCGGGTGGAGAATCAGTGAGAACTCAGGTGGACTTTTTCACTTAATATGTAATTACTTCCTTGAGTAACATCCTTTTCCTGCCAGCCTGGGCCCCTCTCTGCTATTTCATTTTTTTCCTTTGTTCTCTGAAAGGATTTCAGTTAACATGGTTGAGCACCAACCAAGGGTACGGAGGGCACAGGTGGCAGGGATACTGGCAAAGTGTCCTCAGGAGAGAGCCAGGACTGGCATCCAGACAGGGCAGCAGGGTAGCTGGGAGCACATGGTCAAGGCCTATACGCTGCGTGGGGTGTGACCCAGGGCAGGATGCTCGGCCTCCCTGGGCCGCAGCCTCCTCATCCTCGATTACGTGCTAGGGCGGCCAGGCCTCACCCCAAGCATTCTGCACGTAGGCACTCCTGTAATCCTCACAGTAATGCTGTGCAGCAGGCACTGCTGTCTCCCCTCATAGCCAGTGAGGCCCGCTTTGAGAGGCTGCCCCTAGAGCTGTGGAATCTTGCTGCATTTGTTTGCTGGGGCTGCTGTTATGAAGTACTGCACACTGGGTGGCTTCAACAATGGAAATTCATTTCCTCACCGTTCAAGAGGCAGGAAGTTTAAAATCAAGGTGTGGGCAGGGTTGTTTTTTCTCAAGACCATAAGGGCTGTGCTGGACATTAAATGCCATAAGCCATAGGAAGTGTTTGGGACAGTACCTGTTAGCTGTCAATATGACAGTCTGCCAGACCTGGGCTCAGATGCAGCCCTGATCTCTCATGGCTCTGTGGCCTGGGGGTTGGGGTTTCATTCCTCTCTCAGATTGGGTAGTAATCCTTCCCCAGACATCTGCTGCCAGGTTCTGACAGGCTCCCAGATGTCCACCTAAGCACATGCCACTGGGCACTGGAACAGCACTGCCATGTGAGTCATTTCTCCTTGTCCCCAGTTGCTGGGACCCTTCATATCCAAAGCTCTTTAGACCCTGCGATCCCACCCGCCAGTGGCCTCCCTTGAGGCGCAGTGGAGGGCCTGACCCAGGGGACCTATCAGCCTCGGTTGGCAGAAGGGAGACGGAGGAGAGGAGAAGAGCTGAGTTTAATTCAGGTGAGGAAGGCACAGAATTGCTGGGGAAGATAGAGTCACGGCAGCCAAATTTAGGCTCCTACGTGAAACAAGCAAAGCAGACAAAATCCCGGAGACAGCGATTTTCAAGGCACTGGATTTCAGGCAACAAAGAATGCAATGGTCACCCAGTTATGTCCTTGAGAGTTTCCAGGTGGTGGCCTGGGAAGGTGGCGCTACACAGAGCCCAGAGAACTCCTGGGAGTCCAGGAAGATGGGAGCAGTCATGGTTCAGAGAGCAAAGCGCCAGAGAGAAGAGAGGTGCTCTGGAGACCTGCGGAGGGTCCCCTTGAGTATTTGCAGAGCACTGGTCAGGGCATGTGTGTGAGGAAACTAGTTGAGGCTAGGGAAGAACCATCCGAAAGGATTAGAGAGAAGGTTGCCTGCAGTCTCCGAGGGCTGAGGACAGTACATGTTCCTGCCAGCCAGACTGAAAAATCTCACAACTGCCAGGGCAGCAGCTAGACTGCTCAGGAAGGCCTTGCCTCCGTAGTGGGGAATGATTCGTCCTAGGCTGGGCACCTGAAGAGGTTTCAGACTTCTCTATCAAAGCATAAAAGCAAGACCCCAAAGCTCAAGGAGATTCACAAGAACACAAAAATATTCAGCACCCAACAGGGAAAAACTCACAGTGTCTGGCATTCTACAATTACCAGGCACGCACAGGAAAACGCCACAATGAGAAGAAAAATCAAAACCAACCCAGAGCTGGGCTCTGTGGTTCCTGCCTATAATCCCAACACTTTGGGAGGCCAAGGTGGGCAAATTAAACCCAGTAGATTGAAAACAGCCTGGGCAACATGGCAAAATCCTGTCTTTACAAAATATACAAAAATTAACCAAGTGTGGTGGCTTGCATCTGTCGTCTCAGCTACTGGTGAGGTTGAAGTGGAAGGATCTCTTGAACCCAGGAGGTCGAGGCTGCAGTAAGCTATGATCATGCCACTGCCCTCCAGCATGGATGACAGAGAGAAACCTCATCTTCCCTCTCCCCGACTCAAAACAAAAACAAAAACAAAAACAAAACGGAACTGCTACAGACAGTAGAATTAGCAGAGGACATTAAAATCGACATTGTAACTGCATGCTGTATGTTCAGAAAGTTAAGTTGAGATACATATGATATGAAAAAAGCCTTCTAGAGATGAAATTTCTAAAGATCAAAACTACAAGTTCTGAGAAGAAGAAATATACCAGGCAGGGTTACCAGTAGATTAGACATTGTAGAAGAAAAGATTGGCAATTTGAAGACAGAGCAATAGAAACTATCCAACATGAAACACACAGAGAAAAAGTAACTTTTTAACAAAAAAGTACATCAGTGATCTGTGGGACAACTTCAGGCAGCCTAACATGCAAGGAATTGGGGTCTGGGAAGGAGAAGGGGTTAGGGGAACAGAAAAAGTATTTGAAAAATAATGGGCAAAAATGTTCCAAATCTAAGGCAAACTATAAAACCCACAGAGCCCAGAGCTCCACAAACCCCAAGCACGGAAACATGAAAGAAACCACACCAAGGCACAGCATAATCAAATTGCTCAAACCCAGTGAAAGAGAAAATCTTAAAAGCAGCCAGAGGAAAACAAGACATTACTTTTGTAGACACACAAAAGGTGAAAGAATTCATTACCAGCAGACCCATATCACCTGCAAGAAATTCTAAAGAATGTCCTTTAGGCAAAAGGAAAATGACACCAGCTGGAAACCTGGATTTATTCAAAGGAACAAAGAGCATTGGAAATGGTCATTCCATGGGGTGATGTAAAAGATGATTTTTGTGTTATTTAAATATCTTTCAGGAAGAATTGACTGTTGTTTTTAAATGTAGTTTTAGAGATAGGATCTCACTATTCTGCCCAGGCTGGTCTCAAACTCCTGAGCCCAAGGGATCCTCCTATCTCAGCCTCCCAAGTAGCTGGGATTATAGGCACGCCCCACCACACCTGACTGTTTAAACAAAAATACCAGACTGTTGCAGAGGTTATCATTTAAACGTGGAGAACAAGTGACAGAAAGGGTAAGTCGCCTGCTGCACAGTGTGGTGGATATGTATCTAGGCTTTAAGAGTTTGGTTTCATTTTTGGTGGAAGTAAAAATATACTAGTTTTAAGTACAGTTGACCCTGGAACAACATGGGGGTTAGGGGAACTGGCTCCTCTTGCAGTTGAAAACCTATGTATAACTTTTGACTCCCCCAAAACTTAACTACTAATAGCCTACTGTTAACCAGAAGCCTTACTGATAACATCAGCAGTCAGTTAATGCATACTTCGTATATGTATTATGTACTGTATTCTTACAGTAAAGTAAGCTTAAGAATATAAAATATTAGTAAGAAAATCATAGGAAGAGAAAACATATTTACTATTCATTCAGTGGAAGTGGATCATCATAAAGGTTCATAAAGGTCTCCATCCTCATCTTCCTGTTGTGTAGGCTGAGGAGGAGGAAGAGGAAGAGTTGGTCTGCTGTCTCGGGGGTGCCAAATACAGAAGAAACTCTGAGGATAATTGGCTCCAAGGAGTTCCAGCTGTGTGGCTCAAAGATCAGCTGTGAGTGGATATACTTACATATGCATATATATGCGTGTGTGTGTGTGTGTGTGCGTGTGTGTGTGTGTGTGTGTGTGTATATATATATATATATATATATATATATATATATATATATGCCTAGATAGTGAATCTATTTACATGAAATTTGCCTGGAATGGTGTATACAGTGCCTTTCCCAGGTGGTGGGCCTATGAGTTTTATGGAGTTTTTTGCTTATCTGTATTTTGTAACTTTTTTTTTTTAAGACACGAGTCTCGCTCTGTGACCCAGGCTGGAGTACAGTGGTGAGATCTTGGCTCACTGCAACCGCTGCCTCCCAGGTTCGAGCAATTCTCCTGCCTCAGCCTGCCAAGTAGCTGGAATTACAGGTGTGCACCACCACATCTGGCTAATTTCTGTACTTTTAGTAGACACAGGGTTTTACCATGTTGGCCAGGCTGGTCTCAAACTCCTGACCTCAGATGATCCACCCACCTTGGCCTCCCAAAGTGCTTGGATTACAGGTGTAAGCCACCGCGCCCAGCCTATATTTTATAATTTTACTTCATCCTGATTTGGTACAAAAACTTTAAATTGCCTAGAGAAGAATAAAGCCCCTAGTTTCACGGGGGTGTGGAAACTGTTTTCACAATCTATTTCCTTTCTTACCCATTTTTGAGTAGGTCTCTACAGGGCCCCCTTCTCAAGAAGCCCTAGGCAGCATGACTCCCACTTGGAAATGCTGCGGCCCACGTGGGAGCCCAGGGGCCTGCAGCCACCAGCAGGACCTCACTCCAGAGCCAGCTCTCTACTTGCCTCCTAGATGTTGTCATCTGAATAATAGTACAAGAAATCATTGCATCAAAACTGTAAATAAAAAAACAGCTCCACCAGTCAGGCTCCCCAGGTGCGCCAGGCACAGCAGATGCCACAGCAGTCCCCGACCTTGGCTGCACATCAGCACCTCGGTGGAGCTTGGAGAAGACAGATGCCCAGAGCCCAGCCCCACCCCAGAACTGGGATTGAACTGGGCGGGGGAGCAGCCAGGGCTGGTGACCACAGATGCAGCACTTACTTGGCCTCCCTAGAACTGCCCTCTGCCCCTAGAACTCTGCAAGGCAGATATTCAGCATTCCCCAGTTACGGATGATAGAGTAAGACCCAGAACGGGACTGAGTTCTGACTTATCCCAGATCACATAGCCAGGCAAGGGCACACCTAGGTTGGAACCCTGTTCCCTGCTATAATGCAGCACAGACTCCTCACTTCCCACATGGCCGAGTCTAGACTCAGTATTTTCTACAAGAATTGTTCTGCATTCCCTATTTGTGATCTCAGAGGATGGTCCCTTCTCCAGATTTTCAGTAACCCAAGGTGGGACCCCCCCACTCAAAGCCAATCTTGGTTCCCCTTCTCCTCCCAGCTTGCACATCTAATCAGTCACCAGGTCCCGCTGATCTCATCTCCCAAATCTCCCTGCTCCAACCCCACTGTCATCACCTACTCAGGCCTCCCCAGTCTTTCTCCAAAATGTGGTCAGGTCTCCCAGCTCTCCAAACCACAGTCCCTCTTTGGGCTCCTCTGACCCTGCACCCCTCTCTCTCTCCCATTGGCTAGTAGCTGTCTATCTATTCCTGCCTCCCCCCACCAGACGGGGGGCTCCTCAAGGACAGGGACCACATCTGATCCTGCAACAAGGCCCCAGCACCCTACACAAGCAAGGCACACTGTGGATACCAATAAATGGTTAGTGAATGAGTCAACAAATTCAAAGAATGAGGGAATCAATGAATGACAAATTCATTAATGATCAGGTCTTTTCCTTCTTCCCCATTGGGCTCCAAGGATTCAAAGTGAAGGATTCTTTTATTCTGCTCTGTGTGCCATACTCTCAGCACTGGCCTTGCCTGAGCAGACCCTAATGAATGTTTGTTGATTGAATAACAGAATGGGCCTTCTGTTTGGATTGCTCTTCCCCCAGACATCCCCATGGCTCACACTTTTGCCTCCTGCAAGTCTTTGCTCAAATGTCACCTTCTCAAGGAGGCCCGACCACCCTATTTGAAACCGAAAGCACCTGCTTCCTTCCAGGACTCCAACCTCCCCTCCCTGCCACTCTGCTGTTTCATCTTCTGACTTACAATCCCTTTCACTTGCTTATTACGTTTATCACTTATCGTCTGTGTCCCACCTGCCACCAGAATAACAATTGTTTTAAGCGCAGATCTTTGCTTTGTGTAACATGAGTGTCCAATAAATACTTATTGAATGAGAAAATGGCTCTTGCTTTGTGCTGACTGCTCTGTGGTCTGGGGCCAACTCCTCAATCCCTCTGAGCTCCTGCCTATTCATCCTTAGAATAACAATAGCAACAACAACAATTTAATGAAGGACTCTCTAGGACCTTGGCTGCCATTGGGTGGTGTGGCACTCATTGGAATGCTCATAGATATTCTGTCTGTCCAACTTCCAGGCACATAATTGGGCTGTGCCTCCTGCCCCATTGGGGTTCAGCATGTGACCTACCTTGGCCAGTTTGAACGGAAGGGGAAGTGATGAGACTCCATAACTGCCAGCGTATGACTCACCACTCTCTTCTCCCCTCTGCCCAAAGATTGGCGGTGTTCCCAATGGTGGCTGCTCCATCAGCCTGCTCCCCGAGTGAGAATGGCACAAAGCAAAGCCGCTGCTGGTCATTTGGACGTGTGGCATGCATGAGAAATAAGCTTTTGTTGTATTAAGCCACTGGGATTTGGAGCCTTTTGTCACTGCAGCATAGCCTCGCCTCTCCTGACTGATGCCAACAGAATAAGCTCTTTGGTCCTGACAGATCTGAATCTGCAGTCTTTGTCTCTGTGTTACCCTGAGAGCATGCTGCCCCTGCTGCCCACCCCTGACACTGGGGAGGGTGGCCTGGCAGGTGTCACAGTAACAGTAGTTTATCTGTGTTGTGTGTGGACCACCCCACATCTGCTCCACTTCATTCTCAGCACAACCCAGTGACCAGGTACTGCTATTGAACCTTTGGAGGCACAGAGGGGTAAGAGGACTTGCCCAGGTGCAGAGCTGTGAGGCGGCAGGGCCAGGACTTACCCTGGGCAGGCTACCTCCAGGGTCTGGACTCTTTTAAGTGAGCCCCACATCAGGTGGCTCTGTGTTTCTGCCTCTCTCTTGATTCAGGTTCTCGCCACTCCCATCCCAGCTTCCAGCTTGCTGTCCAAGGAAGGCTTGCAGCTCAGTGTCAGGCTTCCCTGTTGGATATATTTGGGCCCAGATAGAGGGCAGGGTATGCTAGGCTACAGCTGGCTTTGCTAAGGGGGTTATGTGGGAGAGGGGATCCTGGTTAGGGCAAGGATGGAGGTCTAGCAGGAACCAGGACGCAGCCTCTGGCTGCTTGGAACCCTTTAACATGCCCCACATGAGTCAGGGTGCAGATCATCTCATGCTTCTTCGGGATTCCCCTTTTCCCCACTCTGGGTAATTTCTTCAAGAGCATCCAGTGCTCCTGGTCCCTCACCAAGTAGCATTGGTTGGGTCATAGAGTATCTACTCACCTGGACCAGCTGGTCCAGCCTCTGCATTTAACAATGGGTGGGATGGAGGCCCCAAGATGAATGGGCACTTAGCAGAGGCTGCAGGGCAGGCACGAAAGCTCAGTTTGCCCAGAGCTCTCCTTTGCAAAACTGATTTCCATGATTAGACACACCCCTGTGAGAAGCCTTTCTCATTTAAATGTGGAGCGGTGATGGCTGATTTCCCCTGAACTTGGGAAGTGGGGAGAAGGGAAAGAAACATCTTTCTTATGCCGGGAGCCTGGCATAAGAAATCTCACCAAAGCCTCTGAGGCAGGTCTCATGAGAGCCCACTTCACAGGTGGGAAGCCTGAGCCTGCCAAGCACTGGCTGCTGAGTGGCAGAGCCAGGATCCACCCTTGGGCTCCCAAAAAATAGCCAGGGTGTGCACCGCAAGTCCACATTCCACTCGAACTTACAGCCTCCCTCTCTGCAGGAACTAACCATTGAAGACAGGACTCCTCTGGGACCTTGGCTGACTTTAGTGAGGTAGAGTCACACACCTTAGCTTCTGACTCTCTGCATGTCTTGGTCCAGGGCTTCCACCTGCTGAGGAGTGCGTCTCCTCAGCAGTCAAATGGGAATGATAAGGGATTCTTTCTTCAATGAAGGAACGAGATCACATGCCTTGCACCGCATCTGGCAAGTGGAGGTTGGTGAGGACAGGTCCACCGGCACCTGAGTGGTGGGCACCCTGCAGGCACATCCTCACACACTGCATGTGGCCTAAGGGACCTGAGAGAATGTCTCAGGATAAATATTCAGGAGCAGAATTGATGCTTCTTGGGTGGGTATGACTGCATGTGCATACGAACCGGGAGATTCGGAGATGGCTTTCTTGACTGGTTCCACCGGTGACCACTCCCACTCAGGACACCAGAGGTTCTCTATGCCACGCCCACGTCAGCACTTGGCATAACCCAGCTTTCTAATTCCTGCCAGTCTATTCAATATAAGGTGATAGCTCATTGCTATTTTAATTTGCATTTCTCTGTTTACTAATGAGTTTGCCCATCTCTTCCTGAGCTGTTTGGCCTTTCCTGTTTCCACTTCTATGAATTGCTATTTTACACCTTTGGTGCATTTTCCCACTGGATCCTCTATCTGAGCTTCCCATCTGGCCAGCCTCCCTGGCTCCTTCGGAAGGCTGCACCACCCCTCGTGCCCTGGGCTCTCTGCACTCCCGTAGTTCCCTGGGCATCACCTCCCCAGCCGGAGGCAGAGACTGTGCTGCATCCTCACTTCTGCTCACCTGTCTGCCTCACTCATTCACCCACTGGGTTCCCTTCACACCTGGGATAAAATTCAAACTTCTTACCACGGCCAGAGGGTCCACTCTGGCCCCAGCTGACACTGAGCATTCTTCATGTCCCTGCTCGCTTGCTTAAGCCACTTGGGCTTCCTGGCTGGCTCTGACCTGCCATGCTCCGCCCCACCCTCCCTTCCTTCAGGCAGGTTCTCCTTTAGAAGTCACTGCCTCCCAGCCAGGCTCATGCCTGTAATCCCAGCACTTTGGGAGGGCGAGGCAGGTGGATCACAAGGTCAGGAGTTTGAGACCAGCCTGGCCAATATGGTGAAACCCTGTCTCTACTAAAAATACAAGAATTAGCCAGGCATGGTGGCAGGCAACTCTAGTCCCGGCTACTCAGGAGGCTAAGGCGGGAGAATTGCTTGAACCCGGGAGGCAGAGGTTGCAGTGAGCTGAGATCATGCCACTGCACTCCAGCCTGGGCAACAGAGTGAGACTCTGTCTCAAAAAAAAAAGTCACCTCCTCCCAGAGGCCTTCCTGACCTCCCTGCCTAAAATACCAGTGCATGGATTCCTGCCTCCACTCCACCCCTTGAGCTAGCTTTATCTTTTCCTGGCCCTTACCAATCTGGTCATTAGGTCATGCATGTTTTGTGGGGTTTTGGAGGTGAGGCAGCTAATGAATACCAAGTCCATAACAAAGAGTGTAGCCCCTGCACAGGAGCCCAGGCCCCTGGGTGCCTTCCCCACCCCACCCTGATGCAGTGCCCAGGGCTGTTTAAACTCTAGTATTTATGAGATTCCACCTAATACCTCTCCCCTGGCTGCTCCTAAGTCATGGCGGCTTAATCGGTGCCAGACAAGATCTTGGCAGTCGAGGCGGAGAGGCTGAGCACATTTGTGCTTCCACCTCCTCAGAGCACAGCCACTTCCCGCAGGCCCCAGCACGGATCTCCCACCCACCCCCAGCCCCGTGCACTCACAGGATGGTTCGGTAGGACCGCTTCTTTCCAGGGAACTGTGAGCAGGAGTGGAAACACACCACAGCCAGACCTGGGTGGGGAGAAGCCAGTGGACCTAGCCCACCTCTATTCCTGAGAGTCACCTTAATAGAGGAGCCACAGGTGGCAGGAGGCTGGGCCCTACCTTGCCCATGGGGACCCCCTTCCTGCATGCTCTCCTGGACTGCTGAAACCCAAGAAACCAACCTCCACAGTGGGCCACCAGGATGCCTCGGTTTAGCCACAACTGGAACAACCAACTAAAACATGGATTGAGGCAGCGGGGTAGGTCCATCACAATCACTGCAGGTGGAAACCAGATTAGGCCAGTTTCCGATCCGTCTCAGTGAATGAACCCAGAGATGGGATGAACTGAGCCAGCCCTTGCCTCTCTGTGCTCCCTCCAGTGTAAAGAAGTAATATCCATATATATAGTTATAGTTACTGTTGTTGTTCAACAGGGTCTCACTCTGTCGCCCAGGCTGGAGTGCAAAGGCACAATCTCAGCTCACGGCAACCGCTGCCTCCTGGGTTCAAGTGAATCTCCCATCTCAGTCTCCCAAGTAGCTGGGATTACAGGCATGCACCACCACGTCTGTCAATTTTTCATATTTTTAGTAGAGATGGGATTTTACCATGTTGGCCAGGCTGGTCTGGAATTCCTGCCCTCAAGTGATCCACCCGCCTCGGCCACCCAAAGTGCTGGGATTACAGGGGTAAGCCACCATGCCTGGCCATATCCTTTATATTTTTATTAACAAAAGCAATACGTGTTCCCTAGTTTAAAATGTAGAAGTATCTAAAGCAAAGGGTTAAAATATACCCATCTCCTCCATAATCCTACTCCCCAGAAGTAACCACTATGACCAGTTTTGCCTATGTGAATGGTAAACATATACATACATATTCCCATTAGATGACTGTTTTACAAGTTGTTTTCTGAACGTCAGGAGATGGGCAAGTAAACACACCTCATTCTCTTTAACAGCCATAGAGTATTTCACAGCCTGAAGGTATCCAAATGTATTTCATCAGTCTCCGATTTATGGACATTGAATAAGATTCCAAGTGTTTGCTGCCATCACAAACAACGTCCTAACAAAGATCCTCAAACATTTCTCTTTCGCACAAGTGTTACTATGAGATTGGTTCCTAGAAGCGGGGTTTCGGGGCCGACAGTGCTGGCTTTTATTTTTGTTAGATTCCCTGTCAAAAGAGATGCCCCCACTGACTACTCAACAGAGAGTGTCAGCACCTGGGGGCTGAAGCATTGTGCGTTCTATACCATGGCCCTGGATAAACTCCGTAGAGCCCGGGAGGTAGTGAGCTTTCCTTTGCTGGAGGGATGCAAGGGGCTTCAGACAACCACCCACAAGGATGCTGCAGGCGGGGTTTCTCCATCAAGTGTCGGGTACCCAGGATGACCTGTCATTTGTTCCCACTAGCAGATTTTATTTTCATACAAACCTTTGGGGGCCGATCCTGGCTAAGAGCTGCATGAGGTTCCTTCACAGCTAAAGTTCCCTCTCCCAGAGCCTTCTTGGGGGAACTAGAACAACCCTGAGCCAAACAAACAGCTTGAAGATAAAATTTTCCCAACCATCTCTCAGAGACGGCCCTATGAAATACATACAAGAAATACACAGCCTTTTAGAATCAGTGCCACTGTTTGTCACCAGATGTTCAGAGGCTGGGGTGCTAATTTATGCAGGCAAGTAGGAAGAGGAGAGACGAGCAGAGGGGGCTGGAAGATGGGAGGGGGGCTGCGGAGGCGGCAGGAAGACAATTCTAACCACGTTGCTATAGGATGGGCAGGCTGGGAGAGGCCCGTGCTGGGGGTTGCAAGAAAATGCATTAGTGGAGGGACAGAGGAGAGGCGACCCTAGAATATTTAGGGTCTTTTTTGGCAATGAAATGTGATGAGCCAGAGACTCTAAGAATCTGATTTCGTTACAAGATTCTGTAATACTGTTGAGAATTTCCATAATCAGATTCCTGGATTCTGTGATTCTGTTTTTCAGTGCTCTGATCTCGTGATTCTGAGCCTCTCGTTCTATGTTGACGCTCCAGGGAGGCCCCACAGGGCAGTTTTTGGAGCAAGGCTACCGAGGACCAAGTCTAACTCTGAGTAGTTTGCAGAACCTGGGCACATTGCCGGCCAGCTCTGTGCCCATTTCCTGGGTTGCAGATGGGGAGAGAATGGCTGGGCTTGCGGTGTCATGAGAGCATTCAGGGAGCACTGAGGCGGGGCGTAGCACACAGTGAGTGTGCAGCTCATGCTGGCTTTGGCAGCTTTGCCCTGAGCTTCGGCCACAATGAGTCCAGGAGTCAATCCTGGGAGCAGAGGCCCGGGACAGAGCTTTTGTTTTGGGTGCTTCTCCAGGTCTGGAAGCATCCGGGGCTCCAGGGCCCAGGTCCACTGGGTGGCCAGCCCTCCACAGCAGGCAGCCGCGAGAAAGCAAAGCAAACACGCAGAGGGAAGGAAGCTCCTAGGGCTGCAGGAAAGCAAACAAGGGCCGCTTCCTCCAACCGCATGCTGTGGACGGCCAACCTTGCCCAGGGCCGATCCTCAGGAGTCCTCCTCGGGCGCCTGGCCGGTGTTTGGACAGCTTGAGGGGCGCAGGGGCAGAGAAAGTAAAGACGCGAGAGCCAGGCCCGGCCAGGCCCAGCACAGCTTCCTCCTGCCCCGCTCCTCTTCAGGGCACTGCTGGGCAGTCTTCCTGGCCACGTGCCCAGCCCTGAACCTTGGGCCCTTCTGTCAGGGGGACAGGCCTGTGTGGGGCCTCAGCATGGGGTGCCTGAGCTGGGAATAAAATAACATCATTGATAATCAGTGTCGACAAAATGCCTACTAGAGGCCAGGCGCTATTCTTTGTGCCACATGCAGATTATTTCATTTGGTGATCATTGCACTCTGTTATTACCCTCATTTAAAGAAACTGAGGCAGGGCTGAGTAATTTTACAGCCCAGATGGTCTGGCTCTGGGCATTCCATGGTCAATAAACCACAGATTGCCTTCCAAGAGACAGCAATACTGAGGCTAGCAGGGAGCGGTTTTGGAATAAGCCATTTGGTTTCTTTCAGGCCCCATAATGACCCTAGTAGGTGCGTACCATTAATGTTCCCATTTTTTAGATAAGGTAAACTGAGGAGCAGAGAAATGGAGCCACTGCTCAAGATCATCCCATTAGAAAAGGGAGTAGCTGGGATTCAAACCTGTTTCTATCCTGTGCCGAAACTCATGATTATCACCTCCATGCTAGTGTATGACTTCCCTCTCGCTGCTGAAGCAAATGACCACAGACTCAGTGACTTAAAACAACACAAATGTATTCTCTTACAGTTCTGGGTGCCAGAAGTCTGTAATCAGTTCACCGGGCTGAAGTCAAGGTGTGGGCAGGACTGGCTCCTCTGAGGCTCTGAGTGGAGAAGCTATGTCCTTGCCTTGTTCAGCTCCTGCACGCCTCGGCTTGAGGCTCCTTCCCCAGCTCCAGAGCACAGGGCTCCACTCTCTGCTTCCATCCTCCCTGCCCCTTCTCCTCTGACTCTGACCCACCACGTCCCTCTTGTAATGACCCTGGTCATTGCATAGTCATGCTCGGCCCTCATGCTTAATCCAGGGTGATCTTTCCATCTGAAGAGCTTTCATTCCTTCCCAGAATCAAAGTCCCTTTTGCCACATTAGGTAACATACTCCCAGGTCCCAGAGACTAGGGCATGGACATATTTGGGGCCCATTATCCTGCTCACCACAGCTGAGCCAGGTGTTTTGCTGAAGCAAAGGTAATGATCTCCTCCTTCCTAGATGTCTATAAGCACATTTTGAGCCCACTGGAAACTCTGGTGGTGAAGCTCCTGGATGTTTAACTCAGAAGTTGAAGACCCGGGAATACCTCCTTAGCCCATCTGGAAACATTGAAGCATCCTGGCTCTACACTGGGGGTGACTTCTCCTCCACAGGGCCCCCAGCACTTGGCCTGCACACACAGGTTTGAATGACTGGGATGCTTGCCTGCAAGTTTGCAGAGGGTAGAGCTCGGCACCCCTCTCTCTAGCGCCGGCCCACCCCACGGTCATGTTTAATAAACGGGCATGGAGGGAGCAAGCTGTGGAAGCTCAGAGGGCTTCTGTGACTGTCATGTTTGTGTGACATGTCATATTGGAGGCGCTCAACAGTGTGTGTTGAATTAATCCCCCACAGCCTGCAGAGTGGCACAGTCCAGGTGAACTTTCTATGATGATGAAAATTTGTATTCTGCACCACTGAGTGTGGCAGCCACTGGCCACGAGCAGCTACTCAGTACTTGAAACAGGGCTGATGCAGCTGAGGAACTGGATTTTGCATTTTTCTTTTTGTAAATTTGAATAGCCACCTGTGGCTAGTGGCTTCAGCATTGGACAGAGCAGCTCTAGTGTCTTCCCAGGACCTGGGCCCTCTACAGACTCAGACTTGGTTCCAAGGGCAGGTCTTTGCTTAGAATGATCTCCCCAGGACCCCAAATCCCTGCCTATGTTGGGCCTCTTCAATTTACCTGCCCCAACACCCCACTGCCCCATCTGAGAGGTATATTTGTAAAGGTATCAATCCCAATTTTAGGACCTGGGCCCAGTCCTTCTCCCCTGCCCACGTAGAAATCCTCATCCCTGACAGCCCCACTCTTGTTCCTGTCTGTTGGGCCTGCCACAGCCATGACCAGCATTAACTGAGGGCCTGCCAGGATCCGGGTATGCTCAGGGAGAGAAGAATCATTGTTACCCATTTTACAGAGCAAGAGGGGAAATATGCAGCAGGTCCCCCAGGAAAGCAGAGGCCGCACAAGACAACAAACCCAGACCTTCCATGTGCTGCTGCAGAGAAACTTCTAGAGCCAAGGAGCCCAGCATCTTGCTGCAGAGACCAACGAGGGTTACCTGGGGCAACAGCAGCACCCCCATCACCTTGCTCACCACACCCGACCTGATTCCTCACCCAGAGCTGGTGTCCCACCATGAGTGGGTCGGGGCAGATGGCTACATTGGCAGAGCCCCCTGCGGTGCCAGGTTCAGTTTAGTCCGGGGTTGGGGAACAAAGGGCTTTCACGGGGTGTAATCCAGGCCGAGGGGAGAAGAATGGTCAGGTGTATCGAGAGGCAGGTTCACATGGAGGGAGAGAGTGAGCCTTGTGGGCCTGGCTGGCACAGGGGCCCTGGTTCCGGCTCTCACTCCCAGGGCGGCAGACGGTCGCTGGCAGCGGGTGAAGGCCCCATTTGTGTGCTATGTCAGCGGGGAGAGAAGGCCTTTTAAGGGGTGAGATCATGTGGCCTGATAGCAGGCCGGGGCCTCTCCCTGGGGGGGCCCAGGCCCCCTGTGAGGACTGTCGGTCATTGTTAACTGCAGCGCGTGTGAAGGAAAACGGGACACAGGCAGTCAGCTGATACCTGTGCGATCTGGCCCCCGGGGTACTCAGCTCCAGTGCCTGCAGCTCCAGTTACATGGCCGACCGGGCAAGGGGGGTGCACCCGCCCTGGGAAGGGCCCACGGAGCTGCTGCCCTGGCTGACATGCCTCCATCCGCCACATGCCCAGGCCAGGCAACAGGGAGCCAGCCAGCGGAGCAAGAAGGTGAGAAGCTGAGACAAAGGAGGCCCGCCGGGAGGTGGCATGAGGTGTGAAGAGGGCACGGCCCTGTGAGCCTTCCCCCTGGTGTGAGCTCACTTTGGAAGGCGGGGCTGGGAGCACACTTTCGGGACTGCTGGACTGCGTCCAACTTCCGAAAGGAAGGGGAAGTTGAGGAGAACATGGGGAAATAAAACTGTGAGTGGAAAGCGGAGATGAGCGGGCAGGAGGCTTCCAGCTGCGCTGGGAACCAGCTCTGGCATTGGATAGCCAAGGGTGAGCTGTATTTGGAAACGTGGGGATAGGATGGCCCAGGCTCATGCCCTTCTTGTTCTACAGATGGGGAAACTGAGGCCCAGAGAAGTGAGCAAGGAGCCTCAGCATTAGTTACAAGGAGAAGGTACAGGACTCGGAAGGTGAGCAAGAAATAGGTGTGATTCCTCATGCCAAAAGCACAGAGAGGGTGAGTAATCATGGGTGAATGAGCAAATGAGTCAACAGCATTAAGGAGGCAGGGAAGGGAAGGGGAAAGGGAGGATGAAGAAGCCTGAAGGGCTTTAAAAGATCACTTGCATCCTGCTGCTGCTTAAGATGCTAGACCAGCTGTCACCATGGTAACAGGAGAAAATCACAGAGCAATTTGTAATCAGCCATGGTTCTTGCTGCTCCCTGGGAACATTGCTCCCTGTCTGCATCTCTGAGCAGGAGAAGCTCTGCAGATCCCAGAGGCCAGCCCCCACCGGATGCTTGATACCCTTTGCGTCTCCCTCCATGCAGAGCTGCCCATCCACAGCTCACATAGCTCCCTACTCAGGGCCAGCCTGCCCCAGCCCTGTGGGGCCTGCTTGGGAGCAAGCTTTCCCTCCCGCCAACCTGGAGCCTACGTCTCTGTGCTCTGGCCACTGGAGCCCAGCTCCACCCTCTCTACCCACAACCGTACTTCCTCCCCTGCCCTAGGGCAGCCTTCAGTGACTGCCAGCAACCCCATTCTCCATTTGGAGTATATTCTGCAAACGAAGAAGCCAAATGGTTGGCTTCTCTCAACCAGCCCCAAGGACACGATCCAGGAAAAGTCTAAGCAGCGTAAAGCACAAAATTCACCTCCTTCATTTCTGGCATAGACCTCGATTAATTGGACCTGAGCTCAAGTTGACCCAGCCATGGGCTTATCTCCCTGTTGTCTCCATTGTCCTGTTCATTGAGGGTCTCACACACATGTGCAACATAATAAGGCTGATACGAAGCTCCTGATTATTCTCTGGGATCTTCCTGCACGTCCTAAAGGTCCAAGGTAATTCTCACATTGTCCCTGACTGCTCTGTGATCCAGGGGTCCCACAGAGGGCCTACCAGGGTGCCTGTCCCCATTTTATGTATGAGAAAACTAAGACACAGTGAGAAGTGACCTGGCCAAAGTCACACAGCACATAAAGGTAAGAAGCAGCAGGACCAGCATCCTACGGCAGACAGAGTCAATCCAAGGCAGGGGAAGAACAGATTTGGGAGCCTCGGGCTGGACCCCCTAGCACTGGAATAGGTGATGGGGTGGGCTTGTGGCTTGGGCTGCTGGAACCTCCAGACCAAGGGAAGAAGGGGCTTGGACTCCAGATTCACTTATGATGTGACCTTGGACAAACTCCTTTCCTCCTCCAGGCCTCAGTCTCCAATTCTGGACAATGGAGCCATCAGGCTAACCTAGGATGGTTGGATGGAGGCTCAGCGGAGGCACAGGATGGGGTGCAGGGGAGGAGTTGGGGGCTGAGGGTGCGAGGATAGGCAGGGCACCACCCCTTCACTGCACGGCAGCCCTGGGGCTGTGTCCTCTGCAACCCAGTCCCCGTGACCTCTGAGGTCGCCTTGCAAGGCTCCATAACTCATTCTGTGGTCCATTACCACCTATCCCAACTCCGGCCCTGGAAGTTGTCCAGTCACAAATAGAAAGGCGCCAGGGGTTGGCAGAGCAGGCAGGTCTGTGGTTCTGAGGATGGGAGCCTCCTCCGATCAATGGGGTCTGGGGAGAATGCTGTGGGGGGAGAGGAAAGAGCCGTGTCTTGCCCCTGCCTTGGCCTGCAACCCCTGACCTGGAACCTGCCCTTGGTGGCCTGCACACACTGACACCCCCTGCCCCCCGCTGCAGGGACCCTGGACCTGCCCATGCAAAAACTGGGGTGGAGAGGGGAAAGGATCCACTGGAAGTTACTCAGCAGATAGACCCAGCCGGAACCAAGGTTCGCCAGCCTCAATTCCCGGTGGAAAATTCTCCCCAGTAGCTGCTTGCTGGGTTTTCATCCAGGAGAGGAGGATTTTTGTTTGTCAGTGGGAGAATCTCATGGAGCCCTGAGGAACCTGATGACAGGGAGATGCTCCTAGCCAAAGTTTGACAAAAGGCAGGAGAAAGTTCTACCCAGCCCCTCCCTCCCTGTGTGTCTTTGGGTGAGGGGGCCTTTGTTTCCACTGCTGCAAAATGGATTCATTGTGGGGAGGCTTAGCATAGGGAAACAATCTTTTGGGGACCCCCCTCCCTGACTTAGTGCCCATCTAGATCACCCCTGGCCCCCATCCCAGGACGCACGCAGTGTACTGAAGATACCTGGGCTCTGCTGGTGCCTGAATGGAAAAGATACCACCCCAGCCACAGTCTGAAGGGGGGACTCCTGTGGGTAATGGGGCTGAAGAATGACCCAGAGGCCTCCGAGAGGCCCTTTCAGGGTACCTATCCCCAAGCAGCCTGGACCCTGGGGATTACTTTGCTCCTCCTCATCACCCAGAAATTGACTCTCCGAGAGGCAGAGTGACCTGCCTGGGGTCATGGAGTGAGTGAGCAGCCCAGGCTGGAAGTGAGCAGATGCGCTGGTCCCCTTTAGAGCTGCCCTGCCCAGCCTGGCAGCCACCAGCCACGTGTGGCTCCTCAGCACTCGAAACATGGCAAGTGCTGAATTGAGATGTGCTCTAAGCATCAAACGCACACCAGACTTCAGGAAGAAAAAAAAATGCAAAATGTCTCATTCATAGTAGTTGAAATATAGATTACATGTTGAAATAATATTTTGGGTAGATTGAGTTATGTAAATTAGACAATTAAATTTGATTTCACCTGTTCCTTTTGATATCTTCTTTAATCTAACTTCCATGAAGTTGGAAATCTCACGGGAAGCTTGCACTGTGTTTCTATGGGACAGTCAGGCCCATCCCCTACGCCATGCTGTGCCTCTCACACCTATCATTTAACGTCCGGGGCCTCTATGGCCTCCTCAATCAGCGGAAGGCAATGAGAAGGGTAGAGGGAATGCATGTCAAGCTCTGTGGCCAACGCTCAAATGTCCCCCCTTACGTGGTGGTTGTTGCCTGCTGCTACTGTTATTACCAGCTTAGGCCCAGAGAGAGAAGCAGCTGCCCTGGGGACACATAGCAGGATGGACAGACCAGCAGTGGGATCTGAGAGCCCCTCCACCCATACCCCAGGCCTCCGTAGCAGGAGGTGGGAGGGAGGGAGGCAGCTGGGGAACCCTTTGAATTGCTCAGGTCCAAGCGCCTCACACAATGGAATCACTGACCAGGCCAAGGCCGGGGGCCCAAGGCAGGCCTGGCCTCTGTCTGCTTAGCATACCAGGCGGAGGCTCCCACCCCTTCCTGGATAGGGTTCCAGGAGCAACCATAATGTCCCGATTGTCGCACAATGCCATGATGGAGGGCCCTGTCACATTTTTGTCCCCGTTACTGGGGTCCCCATTCACGGCCACTGTCACTGCACTCAGAACAAGCCAGGCCAGGCCAGGCAGCCTCCTTTGCATTAAAATGGGACGAGAAATAAGCCTTCTCCGCTGTTCAGCTGGGCAGAAAACGGGATTAGGCCAAGGACAGGGCTGAAGGCCCCTGCGGAGGGGGGTACCCCAGGGAAGGCCGGTATCAGTCGCTGCCCACCCAGCCCGAGCAGGCCTTAAACCTGCAGCTGAGGTTCCCAGATGACCTGGGGGCACACAGCCCCCTCCCTGGGCCTCAGCTTCCCTAGCCCTGAAATAGGGAGGCAGAGGGAGGCTCCCAACTAAATGAGTGCCTTCAGACTAGGTTCTGTAGCTGAGAAACTCCAAGTTGACAGTAAAAAATGCATGTAATACAGGACAAAGCACAGCTGTCCCATTTGGGTGGGGGCAGGACAAGAGGGTGGCACGGGTGTGCCTGGCTGTCCATCCTTCGGGGTGTTTCCCAGCAAAACTCTGGAGATCGTGAATCACAGAGAGACCCATGGGATAAGGCTGTTTCTAAAGCAGTTTAGTAGCAGCACTCAGCAGCTGAAAGGTGTGCGAAATACAAAAGCACTGAAAGCAACCGGGAGGCCCGACAATAGAGGACAGGCCAGCTCACTCAGGGGACGTCACCCCTGCTGAATGTGTCACCAGCAGCAGATTACACATGGGAAGGTTCATACCAAGACACTCACACAGTGAGGCTTGGGATAGCAAAATTCAGAACAGCCGGAATGCCCATAAATAGGGGATCAGCTAAATAAATCACAAACCATCCATATGCTGTGACCCCACGTGGCCACTAAAACAAATGGGGGAGGGCTGTGAAATCTGAAATGGAAGAAAGTCCAAGAAATATTAGCAAATGAACAAAGAAAGGTACAGACGAGTGTGTTTAGGGGGAATAGACAGTGTGGAGATGCATAGAGAATGAAACACGAAAAACTGCTGACATTGGTAATCTCTAAAAAATTCAAGAGGTTGAAAAGGAAAATTTTACTTTGTAGCTTATGCACTTCTTTACTGTAATATATTTTTCCCCCTATGAACATGTATTTCCTTTAAAAGTAAAATAATAGAAGGGCAACCGCCCTGGTACAGAAGTCCTCTAAGGCAACCACTGGGCACAAAAGTCCCCCAGGGTCCTCCCGGCTTGCTATTTCAATAGGATCAGTTCAACCCACATTGAGCAAGTTCTTTAGGGAGCTGTGTTCTGTGTGGTCATGATCCAGCCACCAGAACACCCCCACTCAGAGACAGAGACAAGCCAATGGCCTCCTCAGCTTGATGCCATGAAGGCAGCCCGTGCGCATCAGATACTGTCGCAGAGGAGGGAGGGGAGCACCAAAGACTGAGCAGAAGGGGAGAAACCAGCTGGGTCTTGAAGGATGAATATGAGTTTGCTGGACAGATCAACAAGGAAGAGTTTTCAGAACGAGAGAGAGGAAAAGAGGATGGGGTCTGTGTGTGTGTGAAAGTCTCTGTCTGTCTTGTCCTTTACCCTGTCCTCAATTCCTCAGTACATGGTAAACACTCATTGAGATGTACTCCAAGTGTCACATCAGATGTCAAAAGCCAACATTGCATATATCAGTGTTAGTTACCATTTGTGAAGTGCTAGCTGTGTGCCAGGCGCTGCTCTGGCCCTTCATATTCATGAACTCTTTACATAACTCTCCAAGGTAAGTATCACTCTTTATTAGTTTCCCTAGTTTACAGATAAAGAATGTGTGACTTTAAGAGCTGAAGCAGCTAATCCAAGTTCCAGAAGCACCCTGGTGCCTGGGCTGGGATGGGAAGCTGGGCGATCTGCACCTGAGCTCACACTGCACTGCATTCTCCTTGCCACTGGAGAACTTGTTGACGGAACCCTTCAAGCGGGGCGCTGTAGATGTGCGCACTCTCTCTGGCACCTGGTAAAGCACAGAGAGATCTCTTCCTCGCCCACAGCCCCTCAGCTGGCAAGGGACAGAGTGCAGACTTTTACGCTGTGGGTCCAGCTCCAAAGCCCGCGTTCCCCTGGCCACAGACGCTATCTCTGGAAAGGTGCTGGCAACTCAGTGCCAACAGGACCCAGGTGGTAAAGGTGAAAATGGAAGAGAGCAGGCTGCAGGAAAGATGATAGAGAATGGTGGGGAGTGTGGTTAAAAGACAGCATGGGCCTCACCTAAGGTTTCCAGATGTATTATTCCAGAGCACGTGAGGCCAGATAATACACACTAACGGCCACCGCTCTCTAACCTCTGACTTGGCCCACCCCCCGCAAAAGGTGCAGAGGAAACCAATTCAGCCACATCCCTGTCTCTGAGCTCCTTATCCTGCCCCAAGCCAGCCCAGGGAGGTAGCCTTCCTCTTTCATCTTCCAAACCGTTCCAGGTTCAATCTGGGTTCGACCTCTTGCTGCAATCCTTCCTGGGCCCTAGCAGGGGGCCACACTTCATGGACAGGGGCGAGGGGCGAGTAAAAATGCATGGCAGCTGGTGTTTGCAGTCTGGCCTTATGCCATTCCTGTTGTCTTGGTATTAGAAACCAAATGCAGGCCACCCTCCATGCCCTGCCCTTGCCCAAGCCCCCGAGACACTGGCTGGGGTGCTCCACGTCAGATTAAATGGCATTTATAACAGCTGTCAGCACGTTTGAGTTGATTACCCTATAATTTGTATGCAGTTGCAGGTCATTACCAAAATTACAATTAAACACTGGCACCCCGTAATTAGATGCTTTTATGAATTAGGTCCTGAGGTATTAATGGCAAATTTGTAAGTTCTGCCCCTCCCCCAACTCTGATGCCCTTTCCCAGCCAGCCAAGGACCCAAGGTCCACTTCAGCTCTTCTGAGCACCCAAGCTGGCTTCAGCGGGGGCTTTGCCGCTTCCTGGGTGGTGGCCACCAGGGTAGGGGTTTGTAGCTCGGGATAGAGAAAATCAGAAACAGTCCGAATATCTAGCAGAAACAGGGGGCTGGCTAAATAATTCATGAGCCATCCATGCTCATGATGTGTGATCACTAAAAAAAATTGAGGAGGGCCATGAAATTTGAAACAGAGGATGTCCAAGAAATATTCACAAATGAACAAAGACAGGCATCAGCTAATTGAGGAAGAGTCTGCGTCTCACACGTCTACTCCAGGCACACAGTCTGCACTCATCCCATCGACGTCCACTGAGAACCTTCTGGGTGCCAGGCACCGGCTAGGGGCTGAGGTTACAGCCGTGAGTGTGCCAGGCAGCAAACCCTCCCAGTGAAACTGACAGATAGCAACAACTGCAAATTTGAGGAAGGTATTTGGTGTGGGGGAGCACAATAAAGGCTAACAAGAAACTGTGACCCTGGGAAGGGAGATGGGATGTGCTCCGTGGGCCAGATGTGGAAATGTTAGATGCTGCGGTCGCAGAAGATCTCCCTGAGAAATGAAAGGTCTTTGGACCCGAGGCAGTGAGCCAACTGGACATCTTGGGGAAGAGATTTCTGGGAGAGGAAACAGCCAGTGCAAATGCCCGGGGCAGGAGAGTGCTGGGCAAAGCTGAGAACGTGTGGCCAGAGTGCAGTGACCACAGAGGGTGAAGGGGATGGAGAGAGGTCACAGGACCCAGATCACAGGGACCTTGTAGGCCACTAGGGACTCGGGCGGGTGCTTGAAAAATACTTGTTGAAGGAATGAATTGGGGGAGCTGGAGGGAACCTGAGAGGCAGTCTAACTCCATTCAGGCATCAGAAAAGGCTTTTGAGCATTTCCTTTCTTTTCCTGTCATTATACATGCTCATCCCCTGACCGCATGCTCTGTTCGGGAAGGGAGTTTGGCTCATGCGCGTCAGCCCCTAAGCCCACGGGGAAGCCACCGTTCTCCCCAAATCGCAGTGAGGAAAGAGCCTGAGAGGGGCCTGGCATGGCTGAGGAGGCCTCACAGCCTCAGGAGGCAGAACAGCTCAGGACTGAAGAGTGTAGACCCAAACCTCCCCATCAGGTTCAAATATCACACAGGTTATGCATCTGAGGCAGCAGATGGGCGATTTCACCACACTGCACCTGTTCCCTCCCCTATACAAAGCGGGTAGCATGCGGTCTACCTCAGTAGGTAGCTGTAAGAGAGACCCCGCCCAATATCTGGCACACAGCAAAGTTAAAAAGTGGTAGTTAGGGCCAGGCACGGTGGCTCGTGCCTGTAATCCCAGCACTTTGGGAGGCTAAGGTGGGCAGATCACGAGGTCAAGAGATCGAGACCATCCTGACCAACATGGTGAAACCCCATCTCTACTAAAAATACAAAAATTAGCCAGGCGTGGTGGCACACACCTGTAGTCCCAGCTACTCTGGAGGCTGAGGTAGGAGAATCGCTTGAACCGAGCAGGTGGAGGTTGCAGTGAGCCGAGATCGCACCACTGCACTCCAGCCTGGTGACAGAGCAACACTGTGTCTTAAAAAGAAAAAAGGTGGTAGTTAGTGCTATAATCAGCTCTGCTCCTCTCTGCCATGTGACCTTGAGAAAGTCCTTCCATGTTTCCAAGCCTCAGTTTCCTGATGCTTGCACAGTGTTCGTGAGATACCGGTGGGGGAAAGCAGGTTTGTGTGAAGTGGTGAATGTGTGATGGGTGCTACTGGTGTTGGTTATTGCTGGGGTGAGGGCACTAGAGTCAGACCCTGCAAGGATGCCCCATTATTCCCTTGAGAATGATGGAGCTAAAAAGAGGCAAAAAGTAAAATGCACAAAATGTAGATGTCACAGTAAAGCCAAGTGAAAAGTATTAATACTTTAAGGCCTACCTGAGTACTGATTGGCATCAAGAGTAGGATAGCTTCGCTAAAGAAGAAAGTGCATAGTTCAGATCACATTAACCAAGACCTATACCCAGCACAAGGGAGGTGATTGTTCAGTTATATCCTGTACTATGCAGAGTCCTCTAGAAAGAACTGGGTCCTACCCTTGAGGAGAAGCAGGAACATCCTAGGTACATTCAGAAGAGAGGAGGAGACGGGCTGGAGACTCCAGAACCATAAGGAAACTCACAGGGAGACCAACCCAAGTTCCCTGGAAGACATCTTCACTGCCAGAGCCATGTGGGACTGAATGGGTAGCCTAAGGTATTGGGGGGTGAGTGCAAGCAGGGTTAGAGAATAGCCTGCATGGGGGCGCTGGGGAGCCGACTGTAGCCCAGGGTTGGGGTTTGAACCCTTGATCCATGACGTCCTTACCCAGTGATGTCCCTCTACTCACCTCCCCATGAGATCTGGGTTTGGGGATGTAAGGGAGCCGGCAGCAGAGCAACTCGTCCAGGTTTGTAGATTTTAGGGCCCCAACTACATAGATTTGAATCCTGGCTTCTCTGGGCCTCAGTTTGCCCATCTCCAGCTAACAGGATTGTTTTGAGAATTCAGCAAGTAAGAGCAGCTAAGGTGTTGAGAGGAGCGCCTGCCACGGCTATTTAGGATGGGGGCGCCTAGGCTGCAGGTCCCTGAGTTCTAGAGCCTCGGGAGGAAATAGAGATGTCACGCCACACAGGCATGACGCTGTCTCCTGGGAACTGGCTTCTCTCCACCCCCAGCCACTGAGGGAGTCCCCTGCGAGTCGCCACTGCCCTGGAGATGGTGAATGGGCGCTTTGTGTCACCACCCCAGCCTGTTGCTGCAGACCTGGCCCCTGCTCCCTCCCTGGCTCCTTCCCGAACCTGTGGCAGGAAGCATGCGTGCTTCATCCCCAAGATACAGGGCACCTGGTAGCAACCCAACCAGGCTGCCTGCCCCACACATCCAGCCCAAGTGGCCTGGCTTCCTGGGCAGCAGATGGGCAAGGATCAGGGCTGGGCAGGAACCTTGAGTCCCCGGAGACCCCACTCCACCTCCCCATCCCCCGGGCACAGCCAGGCTCAAGCCTGGGACAGGTGAGGACTGCTGGGCTGCTGTTCAACATCCACCAGAGAAAGCCCCATACGCTGCTCCACACAGACCCCTTCCCAGTCGGGCTGGTCCCTACTACTGGGCTGATCTGGGGGGCAGCTTGGGACCCCTAGAGCAGAGATTTCAGAGGGGCCTCTGGGGTGCTTACAACAACCTCAAAGACGGTGCATTCACAATGCAGATTCCCCGGGCTCTATCCCAGACCTACCAATTCCAAATCTCTGGAGACAAAGGTCATGAATTTGCATTTTAAACAGTGTGACCCAGTGCATCCTCCAGTTTGAAGAGCATTGCCTTAGCACTGTAGGATCTTTGGCAGTTTGAGAACTTTGCAATGATCTGATCTTTTAGGCCACTTAAAATCTTTAGAATTGGAGAATATTCGATTTGGGAGAGAAGAGAGAATGTTTGGAATCCTTAGAACTTCCAAGTGTTTTGATTTTTAAAGAATTATTCAAACTTTCGAATGACTGACACTTCTGAGTGATTTTCTCCTGAGTCAGACACTCTTACACATCCTGCAAAACTGTTGCCCTCTCCATATAGACCCTACTGATTTTCTTTCATTTTCCAATTCAGTCAGATACCATTTATCTTCCTTTGTAATTTGTTATTTTGGAATAATTTCAGATTCACAAAGTTTTCCTGCGTAGTCTTCACTCACCTTCCCCATGTTTGTATCTTGCAAAAAAAAGTACAATGATTGAAACCAGGAAATTGTCATGAATAAAATACTGTTAACCAACCTAAAAACCTTATCTGAATTTTGCCAACTTTCCCGACATGTCCTTCTTCTGGTCCCAAATCTGATCAAGATCCCATATCACCTTTAGTTGTCATGTCTCTGCCAACTTGGGACCATTCCTCAGTCGTGATTGGTCACTTATGTTTTACTTGATGTTTTTAAAGAACACAGGTCCGTTATCTTGTAGAGTGCCCTACGATTTGGATCTGTCTGATATTTTCTCATGATCAGGACAAGGTTATGTATTTTTGGCAAGAACGTCGCAGAAGTGACGTGGGGCGCTTCCCAAGGCCTTGCTCGGGGGGGTGCACAATGGTGTGTCTTATCACTGCCCACCTCTCCTGTCACCTATGTCTTTGCCTAAACTGACCCTCTTCTTTTAAACTTACTGCCTGATTTAATGTAACCATAAGAAAGAACATCCCTCAAACTGTGATGGGTTTGTCATGCTACAGCTACTAAAACAGAAAATATCTTTTCCCTGTGCCACCTAAAATCATCTCAATGGCCTCCAAGGCTATAGATACCGCTTTTGACAAACATTGATTTATATTATTTAGCAAGCTCGTCCAGCCCTTGGCCCACAGGCCACATGTGGCCCAGGGCAACTTTGAATGTTGCCCAAGACAAATTCATAAACTTTCTTAAAACATAATGAGATTTTTTGTGTGTGATTTTTTTTAAGTTAATTAGCTAATTAGTGTATTCTATGTGTGGCCCAAGACAATTATTCTTTTTCTAATGTGGCCAAGGGAAGCCAAAAGATTGGACACCCCTGTTATTTAGGATTTTTTTTTTTTGAGTGCAAAATGCTGCTTTGGTTTATTGATGATTATTATTGCTGTTGTTTTCAAAGAGTCATCAGAACCATCAGAACTCTTTGCTGGCTCTATCTTTCTTCAATGCAGGATGCTGACCACCATTAGGAGCGAAGGTCTGAGTCTTCTTTCTCAGCTTCCCAGCCTGTCTTTGCAGCCTCTGCAATTGCCTGGAGCAATGTATCTTGCTAAAAATGCAGATTTCTTGGCACCAAGTACTCTTGGCCTATTTAGTAGCTTTGGGGTGAGGACCTGGGCTCTACATTTTAACAATTCTGCAAGGTTGGGGTCCCCACCCATGTGGAGATACCCTTATCCCTTCAGCATCTTGCACAGATATGTCTTAGCCCATTCAGGCTGCTATAACAAAATACCGTAATACCAGACACAGTGGCTCACGCCTATAATCCCTGCACTGTGGGAGGCCAAGGCAGGTGGACCACTTGAGCTCAGGAATTAGAGACCAGCCCAGGCAACATGGAGAAATACTGCCTCCACCAAAAAAAACACAAAACTTAGCCTGACACAGTGGTGTGCGCCTATAGTCCCAGCTACTCAGGAGGCTGAGGTGGGAGGATCGCTTGTATTCAGGAGGTCAAAGCTGCAGTGAGCTGAGAGTGCATCACTGCACTCCAGTCTGGGTGACAGAGTAAGACCCTATGGGGGAAAAAATACCATAGACTCAGTAGCTTATAAGTAACAGAAATTTGTTTCTCATAGTTCTGGAGGCTGGAAGTCTGGGATTAATGAGCCTGGAGATTGGGTATCTGGTGAGGGCCCACTTGTGGTTCACAGATGGCTTCCTTCACTGTCTTCACATGGTATAAGGGGCCAGGGAGCTCTCTCAGGCCTCTTTCATAAGGCACTAATCCCATTCATAAGAACTCTGCCCCACGACCTAATCACCTCCCAAAGGCCCCGCCTCCTAATGCCAGCACCTTAGGGGTGAGGATGTCAACATATGAATTTCAGGGGGTCACAAATACTCAGGGCACAGCACTAGGCATTTATCACACATCATTCCATCAATACATTTCCACATAGGAAAAGTCAAGATATCTGAGAATCTGTAGGGTCTGCCTCCCAAGAGGCGGCCATGAAATGAGAGCTCATGCAGAGGTTCACAGAAGCCACCACGTCTGCCCAGGCCACAGCATCTAACCCTGCCACGTCCAAGCCACGTCCGCTCTACCTCCCAACCTCACATGGATACCACTCATTGGAAAAACTCTTCCCTGGACCAAACTGGAAGGGATCCCTGAAAACATTGCTCCCAGCCTCTGTAGTGTGCCAAGCTGAATGACAGATGATCCAATGCGACCATACTTTGTCCAGTCAGCATCCTGCACACCTGTTTTAACCACATTCAACCCCTGAATGAAGATCACAATACTGCACTTATGTCTAAGCCAATACAACTACCCCTAAACCAACTGGAAGCATCTACCCTCTCCCCCAAGAGGAGACACATGTTGCACATGTCACTTCCCCTCTGCTAGCTGAGGCACACACCCCCTTTGATGTCTTTAACTTGAATGCAGAGATATAGATTCATTACTGTTCATCTACTTTGTATTTCAACAGTATGGAAATGGGAGAGGGAGAAAAGAAAAAGAGGGTAGATTAATCTATACAGGTATATGCACAGAAAAGCAAGACCACACACACACACACACACACACACAAGTTCTGCAGCCTCTATTTCTGCAAGTAGTCATGTGGCTGTATTTGTAACTTCCATCTTCCCTTCCCTATTCCATATCCCCTTTGCCCTCATCTTAGCTTAGTTCCCAGCCTGATAGCTGCATTCCTGGAGGGATGATGTTATTCATGGTTCTGCCTATACCAGGCTGCTACAGTTTTCTAGTAACAACAGGATTCAGAAGTCCCAAGAGGTGCCCCAGAGAACACCTAAGTGCCAGCTCTACTCCCCTCTGTCTGCCCTCTGTTTCTGATTCTCAGTATCAATTGCCCCAGTCATGAGAAAAACACCTCTCTAAGCTCATTGGTTCAGTGGTATGAAAGGCTAGGTGGCAGTTTTTTTTTTCCCTTTGCTTAACAGCTTTATTGAGATATAGTTCACATACTTTACAATGAATCTATGTAAAGTGTACCCTTCAATGATTTTTAGTATATTTACAGATATGTGCATCACCACACTCAATTTTAGAATATTTTTATCACATCAAAAACAAAATCCCACACACTTTAGCTATCATACCTAGACTCATATCCACCCTCTCCCCTCCAGCCCTAGACAACCACGAACCTACTTTCTGTCCTCTAGATTTCTCCTTTCTGGACATTTCTTATGAATGGAATCACATAATATATGGTCTTTTGTGAAGGGCTTCTTTCCATTTTCAAGGTTCTTATATGTTGTAGCATGTATACATACTTCATTTTTTATGAACGAATAACATTCTATTGTATGGACATTATGTTTATTCATTCATCAGTTAATGGGCATTTGGGCTATTTCCACTCTGGGCTATTATGAATAATGCTGCTTTAAATATTTCTATATAAGCTTCAGTATAGACATGTGTTTTCATTTATCTTAGGTATATACTTGGGAATGGATTTTTTTTCCTTTTTATTTATTTATTTATTTATTTTTTATTGCATTTTAGGTTTTGGGGTATATGCGAAGAACATGCAAGATTGTTGCATAGGTACACACATGGCAGTGTGATTTGCTGCCTTCCTCCCCATCACCTATATCTAACATTTCTCCCCATGCTATCTCTCCCCAGCTCTCCACCCCCCGCTGTCCCTCCCCTATTTCCCCAACAGACCCCAGTGTGTGATGCTCCCCTCCCTGTGTCCATGTGTTCTCATTGTTCAACACCCACCTATGAGTGAGAATATTCAATGTTTGATTTTCTGTTCTTGTGCCAGTTTGCTGAGAATGATGGTTTCCAGGTTCATCCATGTCCCTACAAAGGACACGAACTCATCATTTTTTATGGCTGCATAGTATTCCATGGTGTATATGTGCCACATTTTCCCTGTCCAGTCTATCATCGATGGGCATTTGGGTTGGTTCCTCTCAAATTTCTTTACTGGCCAAAGGTTGCCTACTTTTTCTCCAAAGTATCTCTCAAATGTACTCCTCTCTCTATTACCACTACTAAGCCTCAGGATTTCACTGCTTCCTTCTTGAAATATTTCAAAAGCCCCTGACATGTCTCCTTGTCTCCAGCCTAACTCTGCCTCAATCCACAGCCCATGAACACTGCTGCCAAAGTCATTGTCCTGACATGTGACCCTGATTGATGTTCTCTCTTGCCCAAGCTTATTTCAATAATTCCCTGATTGTAGGAAAAAGCCCACATCTTTTAGCTTAGCACTGTCCAAAACACTGGTATCTGGTCTGGATATACCTTTTCTTTTTCTCACTATTTCTGTGCCAACATCTTGCATTCCCACCAGTTCTTGCAACTTTCTAGCTTTGTGTTTATACTAATACATCCTCCATCTGAAATGTCCAACTTCAAATATCTTTACTGCACTCATTTTTCAAATGTTCCCTTTTTCTTGAAACCTGACTTCATCCACAGTCAAAAATACCCACTCTCCTTTGGAACATCCACTGCACTTCATGTGTCTCACCAAGGGTGCTTTCACCATCTTTCCTGTGTTATAACAACCCAGGCATCTTCTTTATGGCAGATTCATCTTGCTATCCTCCACAGAGCTTACGCAGCATAGTATGTTTTACAAAGTAGATATTCCTTACATTTAGTGAAGCCTGCAAGTAAAATTTTGCTGCAAGCTTGGTGTTCTGCATCAACAATGTTTTCATACTTATCTACTGAGGTCATTTATTTTGGGTCATGACATTTGGAAGAATAAAGTTTTACGATAACTGAAAGTTAATTTGAAAACAACCATGAAGAACGTAATATGTTGCACGGACAGTAGAACATTTCTTTTACATTATCCATTGTGATGGTTAGTTTTATGTGTTAACTTGGCTAGGCCAAGTTCAGTCAATTCAACTAATTCTATTATTCATTCCAACACTAACCTAGGTGTTGCGGTAAAGGTATTTTTTAGATGTGGTTAACATGCATAAACAGTTGGCTTTAAGAGATTACCCTCTATAATCAACCTGACCCTGATTCAATCAATTGAAAAGTCTTTGAATTTTTAAAATTTTTATAGATTCAGGGTATACATGTGCATGTTTGTGACATAGATATATTGTGTGATGGTGAGATTTGGGCTTCTAGGGTACTCATCACCTGAATAGTGAATGTTGTACCCAGTAGGTAATTGAAAAGACTTAAGAGCAGAGCTGAGGCTTCCCTGAAGAAAAAGAAATTCCATCTGTGGACTTCAGCCTTAACTCGTGACACAGACTTTCTTCTGCCCTTCCTGACAGTCTATTCTATAGATTTTGGACTCACCTGATCAGTCTCCACAATTGCATAAGTCAATATTTGCAACAAATCTCTCTCTCTCTCTCTCTCTCTCTCTCACACACACACACACACACACACATATAATTTCCATTTCTATGTGGAACCCCGACTGATAAAACCATTGTGAAAATTCCCACCCCCAATTTTAGAAAGAACAGTTAGTGATTACATATACGTATGTATACATGTTTGTGTGAATGTGTGTGTATATATATTTCATGTATATAATACACATATGTAATACATACGCACATACACAAGTGGAAATTAAAACAGTAACTTTGTTGCCTGAAAAAGATGTAAGTTTAAAAAATTATGATAATGTTTAATATTATTGAGAGTACTAAGTGATAGACCCTATGTAAATGCTAATATAAATTGATGCAGCCTTTCTGAAGATGAATTTGGTCTCGGAGCCTCAGGTTCTTTCATCTAAGGATCTCTTGTGCACACAGAGATTTTTGTACAAGTATCTGCAGTTCAGTATTACCTACAATAAAACTTGTAAGTCACTTAAATGTAAAATAATAAGAATATAGTTTCCTCCTTAAAATGTTATGCACGCTTATGCAGATATGAAAAGTCTCAGAAAATTAGGGATTTGAGAAAATGCTCAGCATATGTATATTATATCTCAAGGTTCAACCAGAGAAGCAGGTCTAACATATCTACTAAGAAATTTACTATATTATAGGGAAATGGGTTACATGCTTCATGATAGGTCTGAAATCCACAGGACAAGCTCTCGGGAAAGGACAGTTACAAAGGCCTCTCAGTTTCTTTTTCGGAAGCCTCAGCCCTACTTTTAAAGCTTTCTAACTGATTAAGTCAGGCCACCCAGATGATCCAGGGTAATCTCCTGTACTTAAAATGAATTAGAGACTTTAATTTATATTTGCAAAATCCCTTCCCAGAAATACCTGCTAGTGTTTGCATAAGTGAAGCCTGTAGCCTAGCCAAATTGACACATCCAAAAAGTCATCATATCTACGTATGATCCCAGTTTTGTATGAAATCAATATAAAAATTAAACCTGGAAAAGAAGGCCAGGGAGAAATATCTGAATATAGTAGAAGTGTTTATGTAGAACGATAACAGATTTTGTTTATTGTATGACTCTCCATTTCTCAAAAATTTTAAACAAATACATACAATATTGTGATTTTCGTCTGAAAAATACAGGTTTTTAAAAATGTCAACAAACTCAATAATACCCAAGGACATAAAAGCAAATAACAAATTGTCACTTATTGTGTTGATCAGTATCTCAGTATAAAAGCTGCTATCGGCTAAATAAAGCATGAGATTGAAAAGCATCATTAATGGCCGGGTGTGGTGGCTCACGCCTGTAATCCCAGCACTATGGGAGGCCAAGGTGGGTGGATCACAACGTCAGGAATTTGACACCAGCCTGACAAACATGGTGAAACCCCATGTCTACTAATAACACAAAAATTAGCTGGGCGTGGTGGCACACGTCTGTAATCCCAGCTACTCAGGAGGCTGAGGCAAGAGAATCGCTTGAACCCACAAGGCGGAGGTTGCAGTGAGCTGAGATCGCCCCACTACACTCCAGCCTGGGCAACAGACTCCGTCTCAAAAAAAAAAAAAAAAAACCATTGTTAATCAACTCAAGAGCAATGAATCTCATGGGTTTGTTGACTCTTACAAAAAGAGACACAGGAGGGCGCTGGGACAAGGACTAAGTTTGATTCCCTGGAAGGAGACATCTCTCACATGGTTGATCGTGTACTGACTCAGCACATAAAATTTTCCAAATAATTTGGTATTCAGGTGCCTAACTTTTGATATTTTCATAAATTTTAGTTTAGTATTCTGAAATTATCCTGTGTGTGGGGAGTGTAATGAATAAGAGAAAAACAGATTTTGCTATATTGTAAAGAAGATATTTTTCTCCTAACATAATTTGCTTTCACACAAATTGACTTCAATTCCACAGTGAATTTAGATTATAAAAAGTCAGAGCTGGAAGAGATTTAAGACCACCTCTCTTTTGACCAGTGAAGAAGCCGAGGGCATGAGAGGTGAGGTGACTTGCTCTAGATCACCATGATGGGCGGGGAAAGTGGCAGGACTATCACCAGACCCCCTTTCATACCAGTACTGTGTGAATTCTACTATGTCACCCTGTCTTCTTATCTACAATCTGTTTGGGTCAGGAAGATTAATTGCCTCCTTAAAAAGTGTATTAGGAACTAGAGAAAACACTGTTGAACATAATCATTTTCTTTAGATGTATTTATTTCTCTCTGTTCACTCAATACTATTTGAAACTGCACTGTCGAACTCAGTGGTCACAATATTTACTTAAAATATGTCTAGCCTAACTACATTTTAAAAAATTAATTTAATTTAAATTTTTAAAAAATGAATACTTGATTCAATTATTAAACACTTTTAAGTTTGGAACAATGTGGATATGGGAATCTACTTTTCCATCTGTTCATTTTATGAAATCTAAATAAGGGTCAAGTATATCTAATGACAGTTGAGATGTACTCTAAGCATAAAATATACACAGGGGTTTGGAGATGTAGTACAGAAAAAGAACATAAAATACCTCATTATAAACTTTTATATGACTATACATTGAAATGATAATATTTTAGATATATTGGGTTATACACGATATGCTTAGTTCACCTTTTCCTTTTTACTGTTTTTCAATGTGACTATTAAAAACTTGAAGTTATACACATTAGATATTTATTGAGCAGCACTGATATAAACCAATTTTTTTTTTCAAATTTGTAATAAAGTTACTGTATTAGTTTGTTCTCATGCTGCTAATGAAGACATAACTGAGACTGGGTAATTTATAAAGTAAAGAGGTTTAATGGACTCACACTTCCACATGGCTGGGGAGGCCTCACAAACATCAAGGAAAGTTGAAGGAGGAGCCAAGGCATGTCTTACATGGCAGCAGGCAAGAAAAGAATGAGTGTCCAGCAAAGAGGGAAGCCTCTTATAAAACCATCAGTTCTTGTGAGAACTAACTAATTATCACAAGAACAGGATAGGGGAACCACCCCCATGATTCAATTATCTCCACCTGGTCCCTCCCACAACAAGTGGATATTATGGAAACTACAATTTAAGATGAGATTTGGGTGGGGACACAGCCAAACTGTATTAGTTTCTCTAAATATCTCTTTTGTGTTTTTAATTACATGGAGGCATATATGAACAAACTTCTACTGCTTCTTACTCTGGATCTTTCTATGTTACTCTCTGTGCAAAAGACACATCAATCAAAAATCAGTGCCTGCAATTTGGGATGTTGGTTTTGTAATTCACTTCTGGTGAAACAGACACTCATAAGTTACTTTAGGGATTTGAAAGTAAAAAGGCTATTGAAGGAAATCATTGATACCCAGGGGATCTATGTAGATTCCCTTTATCACACCACATTGAAATCCCTGATGTAAACCCTAAAGGTGTATTTTAAATAATGTCTGAGCATCGGATATCATTTCACTAATGAAGACTGTGGAGTACTGAGGCTCAAAATGTTGTTCCCACAGGACTTTTCCCTTGAATAGCATATACCTTAGCTCCACCTTCTTATTTTGGTTCAATAACTGTATCAAACTTCACACAGTGAACTACTATTACATTCCTTAACATAATTTCATTCAGGTCTCATAACTGGAACAATTGTGCTCTTTGTTCTTGACATCTTAAATATATGGTGTGTCCCTCCCAATTGGAAGTCAAATTTTTCTTATACTGGGCTCCTGACATGTCATCCCATGGGTATGCCATAAACTTCATTTTAGATACTCTTGAGGATGGCTTGAGTGACTCCTTTGTGTGTGTGTGTGTGTGTGTGTGTGTGTGTGTGTGTCTGTGTACGTACTCAACTATCGTTTGGGCACCTGTTATGAGCTAAACTGTAAATTGTATCTTCCCCAAAATCCATATGCTGAATTCCTAATCTCTATGTGACTGCATTTGAAGATAGAGCCTTTAAAGCAGTACTTCAGGTAAAATGAGGTCCTGTGGGTTGGCCCTACTTTAAAATGATGGTGTTCTTATAGAAAAAGAGATTGGGACAGAGACATGTACATGCACAGAGGAAAGACCATGTAAGGACACAGGCAAAAGGATAGCCCAAGGCTAAGGAGAGAGGCCTCAGAAGAAACCAACCCTGCACACCTTGGCCTTGAACTTTCAGCCTCTGGAATTGCAAGAAAATAAATGCCTGTTGTTTAAGCCACCCGACTCATGGTGTTTTGTTATGGCAGCCCTAGCAAATTAATACAACATCCATCTCAGTGGCCCTTGATCAAGCACCCCTTCCCTAGTCATCGCTGAATGACTTTCATGTTGGATGTCATGTTTCCTGTCCTTAAAAGGACTTGTTTCTCCCACTTGCCTTAAAGTATTATTCCCCTGCTGCTCCTTGGTGTCCTCCAAAGTGCAGCTCCTATGTGCCACATAGTCCATCTTTTAAAGTCAGACCATTTCATACCTTCCAAATTTGATAAAAATCTCTCTAGCCAATTTTTAGTGATGTGCTAACAAACAAACAGAAAAGCAATGCAATTTATAGAGAACAGATTCTAACAATCAGCCTTAGTGCTGCTATAGACTAAATGTTCGTATACCTCCAAAATTCTTATGTTGGAACCTAATCCCAATGTGATGGTATTTGGAGGTGGGACCTATGAGAAGCAATTAAGGTCTTATGGGTGGAGCCCTCATGAGTGGGATTTGTGCTGTTTTATAGAGACCCAGGGAGCTCCTTTGCCCCTTCCATACAGTGAGAAGATGACCATCTGTGAACCAGGCACCAGCTCCTCACCAGACTCCAAATCTGCCTCATTCTTGGACTTCCCAACCTCAAAACTGTGAGAAATAAATTTCTGTAGTTTATAAACCACCTAATTTGCAGTATTTTATTAGAGTAGCCTGCACAGACTAGGAGCATTTGGGAAGCAGTGAATAAGATAGAAGAAGCAAGATCTATGCAGAATTGTTGATCCAGGTTGGAATTTGGCCACGTATTCATGCGTGGCCTTGGGGAAGCTTGGTAACCCTTCTGAGCCACTGTTGCCTCATCTTTAAATCAGGCTTGCTAGTTTCTTCCTCATTGGGTTACTTTGAGAATTAAATAAGATAGCACATGCAAGGTCCATGGCAAATAGTACTGCATAATAAATACTAACTCCTTTGCCTCTAAGGGCATGAAATACACCTATAGATCTTTTTAAAAAACAATAACAACAACAAAAGTGTTTTATAGTTAAATAAAGAGGAGGAAGAACATCTGTTTATTGTGTCCTTTGGCGAAAGAATACTCATTTATATTCTAGGGCAATGATGCAGCCCTAATTCTCCAGACACTCGAATGCAGTTGGTAGAAATGCATCATTATTTAGCCTCTCTGAAAGGGAGGGAGATGCTGGTGAGCTCTTGTAAGAAGGGTCTCAGTGCAACCATTCCTGAATTCTGATTTCACTTTACTACATGACTGAGCTCTGGAAGACTTTTTTTCTGTTTTTTTTTCCTGAGGCAAAACAATAATGGCAAGGCTTGTATCACTAGGAAGAAAATAAAGATTATAACTAGAATACTCATTTACACACACACACACACACACTCACTCTATCAAGAAGCACCTATTGCAATGGGAAATTTGCCCCTTTTAGGTTAGGTTCAGCTCAACAGACACATGAGCACTAGCTGCATGCAGGTTACTCTCATGACCCTGAATAGAGAGGAGACCAGTGTTGATGAATTAGACCCTCAAGACCTGGCCACAATACTACTCTTAGAAATGAAATTTGAACTCCCCATCTCCACGATTCTAAAGCTCTTAGAAAGATACTGGATGGACACTGAGTAGGGTAGAACAGCTGCTTGCCCTCTCACCTCTTCTCTAATTGACAGCTGCTGCCAAGAGTGCTTAGTCCTCTCCATTAGGGAACCCACCCAGGCCGTGGAAATGGTCCCTTATTCAGTTGCATTCTCCTCACTCAGCGCTGGGCTCCCTGCTGGTGGGACAGAGCCCAAGTGTGAGAACCCTTATGCTATGCTGCTAAATTGAAGAGGTCTGTTTTTAATCTATACACTTTTCACCAAAGAAAATAAATGACTCTAACCAGATGTTTTCAGCAACACCTCAGTCAGGTGATACTCCACCAACACAAGTGACAGGAACATCAACTTCATTTATGTATTTTTTCCAACAACTTTTCCAAAACTCGAAGGAAACACATGTCTCCTAATGGCACAGTGCAATTAAAGTATGATCTTTTAAATGTCAATGTTTTACATTTCCTTCCTAAAGGCATTAGACTAGAAATAAAATATTTTATAAGGAATATTTACTGAAAGTGTAACTAGGCACTGGAGGTGATCCAGAGTGACATGAAAGGATTACGGTACTTGAATTGCTGAGAATTAATTTGGACACTTGTATTAGTCAGCTCAGGCTGCCACCACGAAATACCACAGACTAGGTGGCTTAAGCAACAAAAATGTATTTTTTCACATTTCTGGAGGCTGAAAGTCCAAGATCAAGGTGGTTGCTTGTTGGTTTCTTCTGAGGCCCCTCTCCTGGCCTTGCAGATGGCCAGCTACTTGCTGTGTCCTCATATGGCCTCCTTTCAGTCTGTATTTGTGTCCTAATCCCCTCTTCTTGTAAGTACACCAGTCATACTGGAATATGGCCAAACCATATGACTTCCTTTCACCTCAGTTACCTCTTGAAAGACCCAATCTTCAAATAAGTCCACATCCTGAGTTACCAGGGCTTAAAACTTCAACATATGTATTTGGAGGTCAGGGAGACAAAATTAAGCCAATAATAGACACCCATGGGCAAATCTTTGGATGCACCTAGTCAGTGGCATCTTTGTTTTCATCTGACATTCTATGCCATTTTTACCCCTTGTTTCACAATCATTCAGGATGACTGTAAGGGACTCCAGGGTGGTGATGATCACACTGCCGATTCTGGTCATGTAGCTAGAACCAAAATCAGATTGCAGTTCTTACTCCTTCCACACTCCCTCACATCCCTTTCTTAGCCATAATAGATGTTTGAGAAGGCAGCAGAGATTCTCTGTAAAGAAGAAGCAGATGAAGGTGGAAGAACAAGGTTTTGCTTTGATAATATATGTCCATGGCAGCTGCATTCTACAGAATAAAGACCAAAGAAGAAAATGTAACATTTTTCTATATACACTCCTGATCATTTCAATTTTAGAAAATTTGGAACCATTTAGTTAAAATGTAGTCATTTCTGTTGCGTATCTCGTAAGCACAACCTGGATATCACATGGTAGGAAAATTGAGCAGCCAGCAGGGGAAGGGCCTGTTTACTTCTTATGCCTATGCAAGGACCCTGAGATCCTCTCTTCTTGGAACCAGAAGGGACCTGAGAGCTCAGCTCGCCCTAGCCAACCTGTTTAATTCTACAGGTAAGGAAGCTGAGGGCTGTGGAGGAGAAGCTTGCCCGAGGTCAGAAGTGTGTAACACAGTGAAGACTGCAATTTGGACTCACAACTCCTAATCCAGTGCTCTTCTCATCACATCATATTGCCTCTTGATCTAAAATGTTCTGGTCTGGAGGGCTCTGTTTCTGGAGATGCTTGTTTTCAAATTACTAGCATACTGTTCTCATTGTTCTACATACATATATAAAATAACTCAATTATATATATTATAAACAATATTAATATATGGTATACACATAGCCAGGTGAGGTGGTTCACGTCTGTAATTCCAGCACTTTGGGAGGCCAAGGCGGGCAGATCACAAAGTCAGGAGATTGAGACCAGCCTGGCCAAAATGGTGAAACCCCGTCCCTACTTAAAAAATACAAAAAATTAGCTGGGCATGGTGGTGCACACCTATAGTCCCAGCTACTTGGGAAGCTGAGGCAGGAGAATCACTTGAACCTGGGAGGTGGAGGTTGCAGTGAGCCGAGATCACACCGCTGCACTCCAGCCTGGGCAACAGAGCAAGACTGTCTCAAAAAAAAAAAAAAAGATATACACACTACCCTCTTTATATTTTCTAAATATTAGAATATATACAGTACAATATATGTATTTATAATAACATAATATAATTATATTATGTATATATGGTATTAAACATAGAGTACTGCTATTTTGCCAGGTTCTGCCCATGTCAGGGACAGCCAGTCTGTACAATGTCCTCTCTGGCTACTCATTAACTCTCCATCACTTACTCCCACCAACCCCTTGTGCAGTTTGATCACACAGTGTTTTCCTAGTAGCCCTAAGAAAACCATGCATGGTGTGTTGTCAAGGTCTTTTCTTGACTGTAATGCTTTGCATCTGTTCTCCTGTTTGTTTGCCTGTTTCTTCAGTTTCTAAGGATAATCTGGTCCTTAACTAATTGCCTGGACTGAAACCCCTTGAACATAGTGTGTTTCCCTGGTGTTCCTATATTCCCCTGGGCTTCTGAGCAGTGCTGTGTCCTGAGACTCTTTCTTCCGATAGACACTGTCCTGTGACCCTACTGTGATATGAGACTCTAGTGGGAGACACTTTGTAATCAACCAGGACAGCACATGGGAGGAAGCCAAGGCTTCCTGGCTGAAAACACTTCTTTATATTCTTTAATTCTGAGTACATTTTTCAAGCAAAAACTGGATAATGATATACCTTAGTTTTAGATTTTCATACTTGCTAATTTTATTTCTTCTTTTTTTCGTTTGCAACCTTGTCCCAGTTCCTCCCAACTGTATGGCCCTAACACAACAATTGCCCTCTAGATCCACGATCCTTTGGTTTCAGCCAATAACCAAGTATAGGAGAGGCAGCTGAGAACTGAACATAAAATCATCATATCACAAAAATGCACAGTCACTGCCAGATATAAATACCTTAATGAATTCATGGTTTATTGCTTAAAAACTCAGCTAGCTTCAGTCTTGTGTTTTACATAGACATTATTTCGTTTTAGTCATGCCAAAAGCTGAATTTGACTTTAATGCAAGTGATGCTATACTGAAACATTAGAATCTTGAAGCTACCTTCCAGAAAATCTAAATGTGGGCATGGATCTGGGGCAGACTTACTTCAATGAGTCCTCATATGGCAGTCAATCTAAATTTCTCATGAAAACCCAAACAAGGGTCATTTATCAGGACCTGAATCGTTGGCATAAAAAGAGATATTCTGAGAATAAGAAATTCAAATGGCTAATAATAACATATCTCACCCTAAAGCTCTCCAGTAAGGCTTTTGTACTTTCCCACTGATGAAATACGGCAATTTTCAGGCTTGTGCTCAGAGCTAGCCACTGAGCAGAGTATAAGTGCCACTTGCTGGGATACACTCAGTTTAGGCCATTTGCTTTGCTGCTCATTGCGTATTTGTAAAAGGCTATGGATTATACCCCACTGATTTGAAGTTAAGTGTATGGACTTTGTCTACCCTGAAAAGTCTAAGTTTTAATCCAAGGAGAGATATTTAATACAGTAAAAACACAACAATGTAAAATGAACCTGATTCACCTATGAAAATTCATTCCTTTGGATATTTTTCTAAACATTATGCAACCCAGTTCTATTTGCCTACAAACTACCAGTAACCGTAGAGGTGATGTCTTATGGTGATTGAGAGTGTGCTCAATCACCATAAGACCACCTGGAGCAAGTCCTGCCACTGATTTACTTACCTAACTTCTCCTTGTTTCAATTTTCTCATCTGTATGATGGAGCTAATACCTTCTTTTTGTGGGTTTGAAGATTGATGGAGTGAATACACGAATAGTGTTTAGAACATGGTCTTAGAGCAGGTACCATGGCTTACCTGTTACATAGTAAGCACTCTACATACACAAACTTTACTGATATAATTAATCTGCTGGATAGTCTACACCTGAGCTTTAATGAAGAATCTTACTATCTTATTATTTTCTTATTGCATGAATGTGAAATTATCTATATATAGACTACAAATTATCTTCACATGGGCTGAAATTAATTTACAGATTTTTTTTTTTTTTAGATGGAGTTTCACTCTGTCACCCAGGCTGGAGTGCAGTGGTGTGATCTTGGCTCACTGCAGCCTTCGTCTCCTGGGGTTCAAGCAATTCTGCCTCAGCCTCCTGAGTAGCTAAGGTTACCGGTGCCCGCCACCACACCCTGCTAATTTTTGTGTTTTTAGTAGAGACGGGGTTTCACCGTGTTGGGCGGGCTAGTTTCAAACTTCTGACTTCAGGTGATCCACCCACCATGGCCTCCCAAAGTGCTGAGATTACAGGTGTGAGCCACTGCGCCCAGCCAATTTATAGATTAAAATAATATATCATGCTCGAATATTCTACATCTGGCCTTTCGAATGATATACAACACATTTTAAAAGTTGCAAAAACTAGAAGGGGTGGCATTATTGGGGTTCTAGCAGTTACAGGGTTGGGTAGATGAAGGTAGAGTCAAGGGAAATAAAAGCAATTAAGGACAGCATTTGTCATTAGCTACCAACAGTCTCCAGGGGTCTATTTGCACAGTCACCTCACACTGCACTTCCACAGGTTCTAGGGTACAGTAGGCTTGTCAAATATGGGTTTCATGAAACCAGTCACTGCAAAGGAAGCTCCATGGGGAGACCAGGGCTAACAATATTGAATAAAATACCAACCTTTTGAAAAATACATTTAGGAATGGCCTTGATTCATAAAATTTGAGAAACTACATACTGCATATTTATTAAGTCTATCCCAGAGGAGAATCAAATCAAAGAGGACTTGTTTTTATTAAATAAAATTCTAGAATTTGCTGCTAATCAAGGCCTATAAAAACAGTCACAGGATTCAAGGTTCAACTTAAACAACTTCTTTTTCTGTTTTTGCATTTACTTTACCACGCACTTGCATTTCAAACCTCTCAAACAGATCAAATCAAAAAGGGGATTTTAAAAATTAGGTCTCCTTCATCACAGTTTTTACAGAAAGCACAGTTATAATTACTTTTCCAAAGTGGATTTGGTGCTGAATATACTGAAGGTAAAAGGATCATATCACTGAAATTTTTATAAACAGAATGTTAAGTAGGTACTGAGTAGTAATCAATTTAAAAACGAACTTTTCAGGTTGAAAGAAGATAATTGGCCTCTTCAAAATATTAAATCATTTCAATAACTGTTTAAATTAAAGATCTGGGCTGTGAATTCAAGAAGCCAAATATCTGCATATTTAACATTATGTAGATTAAACACCTTAAAATTTAACATCATGTAGATTAAACACCTTAAAATTAATACACATTTTATTTTTCATTTAGAAGTATACAATTCTGTATGCAATACCCTCTCCAGTGTTCTATTCTTCTTCTTGCAGTTAGCTAATTACTAGACTGAGTATTGTGATATTTCTGTGCTACAATCTTTTCATCCATAAAGCAATTATCTCTGTTATGTATTTTATATGATAAATAGTAAAGATTACAAATTGCTTTGAACTGCTCAAATGAAAACAATTTTCTAAACACATGATTGTTATCACAGAACATCAGAACAAGAGGCACAATCAGTCAAGGTCCTACTGGTGTTTGCAGACCATTCATCCAACTTCATCTCTGTGCTCTGGTATTTTCTCTATAGTCATCCCTTTTCATGACTGTATCCCATTGGTTCTAGGATCCCCATGGATACTAAAATCCACAGATGCTCAATTTCCTTATATAAAATGGAAAAGTATTTGCATGTAACCTACACACATCATCTCATATACTTTCAACAATCTCTACATTACTTATAATACCTAATACAATATAAATGCTATGTAAACAGTTATACTGTATTGTTTAGGGAATAGTGGAATAATGACAAGGAAAACAGTCTATACATGTTCAGTATAGATTCAACCATCTTTTTTTTTCTGAATATTTTCAATCCAACGTTGGTTGAATCACAGATGTAGAACCTACATACACAAAGGGCAGACTGTATATTATTTCTAAACATTCTGGAACAAAAAACATTATTTGTTCTTTATATTCACAATTATATTTATATATTTCTCTTCTAAGGATGCTAGAATATGATACTAGAAGGATGTGTGTGGGCAAGCTTACTGGAGTTCAGACCAGATTAAATAATTCTGCATTTAAAAGGAAGAGATCAAGAACTATGGTAAAGAGCTAAAAAGATTTACAAGCCATACCTGGCAAGGGACAGAGAAGAGAAAGAAGATTTTGGAAAAACATGGGCAGTTTGGGAACAAAATACAGTGGAGAATGAAATATAAGCACCTCCTATTATTTTCCATATAAAATTGAGTGAGATCATCCTGCTAAAATGGTAGGGTCAGAGTGGAATCTTCATAGTGAATATGAAGCTGTGTTGAATTGGTACCCTGGGTCAAAACAGATGATGCACAGAGGGACTGCTACATATGGACTACAGTGTAACACCTCTGAAGCCAAGTATTGGCTTGATGTTATACAGGAAGGATCTGGTTCTCAGAAAGGCTAAGTGATATTCTCAAGGTCACTCTGATGAAGCACCAGAGTTGGGAAGTGAATCAAAGTCTCTCTAGCTTCAAGGTATATTTGCTGACTATTCCTTACATACTGAGAGGCAACTGTCCTCTAGACTGATCACTTAAGGCTAATTCATCTTCTGCTCTCCAGATCCTAATAGTACCCAGCACGTGTGTAGTGTTGATGCAAGCGTCTGTCACTGGTTGCAGGTGCACTGATTATGGCTGTACTAGATTGTGAGCTCCCTGAGGGTAGGCTGCCTGCTCTTCTGCTTTTTAAATTTTTTAAATTTTTAATTATTATGGATACATAATAGTTGTATGTATTTATGGGCTACATGTGTTGTTTTGATACAAGCATACAATGTGTGATAATCAAACCAGCATAATTGGGGTATTTATCACCTCAGGCATGTACTATTCTTTTGTGTTAGGGACAGTCCAATTCTACTCTTTTAGTTATTTTGAAATGTACATAAATTATTGTTAATTCTAGTTAGCCTACTGTGCTGCCACATACTAGGTCTTATTCCTCCCCTCTAACTGTATTTTTGTATACCCATTAACCATACCCTTTTTATCCCATTCTCCCCACTATGCTCTCCAGCCTCTGGTAACCATCATTCTATTCTCTATCTCCATGAGTTCAATTTTTGTTTTCGCCTCCGCATACAAGTGAGAACATGTGATATTTGTCTTTGTGTGCCTGGCTTATTTCATTTTAACACACTGTCCTCCAGTTCCATTCATGTTTTCGCAAAGAACAGGATTTCATTCTTTTTATGGCTAATATTCCATTGTGTGTATTACCAAAATTTTCTTTTTCCATTCACCTGTTGATGGACACTTAGGTTGATTCCAAATCTTGGCTATTGTGCATAGTGCTGCAATAAACATGGAAGTGCCGCTATCTCAGATATCTCTTTGATATGCTGATATGCTGATTTCCCTTCTTTTGGATACATGCCCAGCAGTGGGATTGCTGGATCATATGATAGCTGCGTTTTCAGTGTTTTGAGGAACCTCTACACTGTTCTTTATAGTGGCTATACTAATTTACACTTCCACCAAACGTGTGTAAAAGTTCCCCTTTCTACCCATTCCTTACCAGCATCTGCTATTGCCTATCTTTTTGATAACAGCCATTTTAACTAGAGTGAGATGACATCTCATTGCAGTTTTGATTTGCCTTTCTCTGATGGTTAGTGACATTGAGTATTTTTTTATATACCTGTTGTCTATTTGCATGTCTTCTTTTGAGAAGTCTCTATTCAGATATTTGGCCCATTTTTTAATTGGATTATTTGGGGTTTTATTATTGAGTTGTTTGAGCTCCTTATATATTCTTGTCTGAGGCATTCAAACAAGAGGAACTCCATCTTGAGTGAGGGCTAGGAAAATGAAGCTGGGGCATGGTGGGCTGCATGCCAAGAAAGAAAGATATTACCAGCCTCCAGATGTTTATGGTTAAGGGAACAGATTGATAATGTTTATTAAACAAACCCAGACTTGGAAATGTCCTAATATCCCAATATCTTGAGAACAAAGGCATTCCTAATTTTGCTTTAAAGATAATATTGATTCTTGCAAAATATAGTAATTAAGAAAATTAATCCTTTATCACAAACTCTTGCAGCAGAGCACATCTCCCCATAATCATTTTTTATCCTGTATATAAACGAGCATTGTACCTAGGGTGGAAGCGTTCCTCCTCTTACTTTTGGGAATGCCGTAGTATTTTGTCTATGGAGTAGCTGTGCTTTCACCACTTTACTTTCTTAATAAACTTGCTTTTGCTTCACTCTGTGGACTCACCCTGAATTCTTTCTTGATCGAGATGCAAGAACCCTCTCTTTGGGTCTGGATCAGGACACCTTTCCTGTAACATCCTAAATATTAGTCTCTTGTCATACAGGTAGTTTGCAAATGTTTTCTCCTGTGCTGTGAGTCATCTCTGCTTTGTTGATTGTTTCCTTTGCTGTGTAGACGCTTTTTAACTTGATGTAATCCCATTGTCCAGTTTTTACTTTGGTTGCCTGTGCTGTGTGATGTCTTACTCAATAAATCATTGGCCTGACCAGTGTTCAAGAGTGTTTCCAGAGTGTTTTCTTCTAGTAATTTCATAGTTTCCAGGCTTACATTTAAGTCTGTAATCTTTCCACAGCATTCCCAGCCCAGGACCTCAGATGCCAAAACAATGTTTAAAGAATGAGTTGTTGGATCATCAGTATCTAGCCTGCAAGGTCTTCTGATTCTTAAATCATTTTTTATAGTCTGCATGAAAATTGTACTTCTTGATCAAGATGTGAGCTTTTGCTGGAGGCCTCATGGATTCTAACACTGGGCTCTTTCATTCGATTGCATGATTCATTTTAAAGAAAATGTTTCTGATTTCAACCCATGGTTTATAGCCTTACATGTTATCTCACCACAGATGTGTAGAACACAGATACCATTTCCAACATTGTGCAACACAGTAGGGCATGAGCAGCATGCTGACAAATAAGCTTGCCTAGAAGCAAGGCATGAAATGGAAACTTGCAGAATTTAAATTTAAGAGCTGTTTTGTTTATGCTTGTAGAGTTCATGAGATGCATGCTGTCATGTTGATTCCTCCACTCTCATATTACCATGTACACTTACCAAAGATGTCATTTCATAATTATTTATGATGCAGGGATGAATGTCTGTCTCCCCCTACAAGACCATCAGCTTACCTGACTCTAAGCTGTTATTACTGGTTGACTGTTCTGTTCACCATTGTATCCCTATGCCCTAGCATGGGTTTATGTGCTCAATAAATATTGCTGAATGAATGAAATGAATGTCTACATTCTAAAGTGGGCAGGGTCTCTTTCGTAGAAGCATGAAAGCAGAAGTTTTTCACTTTGCTCCACAAATAGTCCTACACCAACAGAATCAGAATCACTTGGGTTGCTTGATAAATAACAGAGTCTTGGACTTTGCATCAACGCCTTTAGGGAGTGTGGCCCAGCAATCTATCCTTTTAACACATACTCCAGGGGACTCTTAAGCACACTAGTATTTGAAAACCCATTGCTACCCAGTTCTTTTATTTGATAGCATTTATGCTTCAAGGGAATCGTGCATTTTAAATCTACAACTTAAGAGTCCCAAATGTTATTTGGTGCCCACAATTCAAAGACAAATGCCATCAGAGAAAGACGAGACTTCACTCAACACTGAATGCATTGTAGACCTAGTTTTACAGTGTTACTTTCTATTCGTCAAATTTTGACTTTAAGATAGCATGAGTTTTAACAAAAAGCTATGCTTGAGATTCTAGAATTCTCAGTCTTTGGGGACAGACATGCAATTCATCTCATCATTCACTCAGCACCTGGGACAAATCGTTCAGTGCCAAGTGTGTATGTTTGATGTGAAAAGCACACCTCTAATTAATCATCGCGTTCTCAGCTGGAACACTTTCCCCAGAATTGCTGCAAGCATGACTGAAGGACCATTCTCACCTGTTTCCCAGGCACTTCGGATTCATATAAATGGCTACTAATTTTGTCTCTGAGCTTCTTTTCCTAATTTTTTGCATTTGTTTATTTTTGTCAGATTGTAAACTAGACACTTCACAATCAGGTAGCTGTAATGGGCAAAATGTCGACTCATTTTGTTAGACATCTGGAGAGGGGGAAAGTGTTTCGTTTATTGAATTTGAATTATGAAAGATTGGGGTTTTAAAAAAATAACCATATTGCTTATAATTTGTGCTCCCGAAAATGCTGGTTATTAGCCAAACCAAGTCAAGTAACACCTTGTTCCCACTTACTAGCAGTGAATTTCCAGCATGGATAGCTTTATAGAAAGTCAATTAAATGCAGTATTCCATTCCCATTTATTTGTTTTGCTATATTTCAACAGCATGCCTTTTTTTATCTTACAAAAACCTTTTTACAAACCTTTTTTTTTTACAAAAAAAAAAAGGTCGTTTTCATCCACCATGCTCTCCCTCATTTAAAGACTAAAACAATTTTTGTCCTTCTCAAATCTTAAATGAAGCAATTGATTCCGATTTTATAGAACTCTCTTTACATTTTAATGAATTCTTTATCTTACAGTAACATGTTGTGTTACATATTTCAAAAGCAGTGGCAAAAAAAAAAAATGAACCTCAAAGCCACATCCATCCAAATGTCTATTATATTTAGAGAAGGCTTAAACATTACCATTTATCTTCACATTAAAAAAATACGGTATAACCTTTGGTAAAATTTGTAGTTCTGAACTATGTCTTACCAATATCCTTCAAGCCCACTGGAAGTTTCTAAAAGCCTCCCTTGAGGTAACTATTCTGAGGACTCTCACAAGAGCTGTCTTTCTAGGGGACACAGCCTTGATGGAACTGCATATTTTTCTAGCCCCATGAATACTTGAAATTAGAAAATCTCTTTTTTCCAGAAGTATATACATAGAATGGGTGCCAGGCATAGCTAATACTTTTCTAAAAGTATAGACAGAGCCTTAGTTATATTAGTACATCTCTGCCTCTCAATCAGGTGTCAAACTTGGCAAAAGGAACTTTACTAGTATGAAGATACTGTCTAACATAGCTAGGCTAAAGGAAACCAGGTGTCACAGCTAAATTACCAAGTACCAGATGGTAGTCATCACCTAAAACAAAGAAAATGCCTTGAGGTGGTTTGTTAATTCAGCTTAGAGAGAATGAAATGATCGGGTCAAATATCACTTCTTTTCTAATACAACAAAGGAAAAGTACTTAGAATTTGTGTTACAGTATGAAAATGGAAAGGTCGTTACAAATATTCAAATGCTTATTCAAAAGTAAGAACACAACCTTAACATGTTGAGATGATAACAGACCCAAACTAGCACTTTACTTCTGTATACAAACCCAGAATAAACCAACAGTTTCATCATATTGTCATCTACAAGCAATAAAACGTATGTGCTAGCATTTCCCTCCCTCCACCAAAAAACAAAACAAAACAAACAAACAAAAACTCTTACCCTATTTCCTGGCCCAGTCTTCATTCTTGGTGGCAACTTGCTAGACCAGAGGTTCTCAAAATGTGAGTCTTGTACTAGCATCATCAGCAGCTCCTGGAAACTTGTTAGAAATATATAATTTCAGGTCCTACTCTAAACCTACGGAACCAGAAATTCTGAAGTAAGGTTCAGCAGCTTGTGTTTAATCAAAACTGCCAGGTGATTCTGATGTTTGCTAAAGTTGAAGAACGACAGTGCCGGACAGTACTGCGTGTTTTGCTCTCGCCTTAACGACGATTTGCTTCACTTGCATTAAGATTTTCTCATTCTGTAAGTAGCATCGGGATTAGGGCCCACTCCCCAAGCCATCTACAGGGGCTCACAGTCCAATCACTTTTTGATTTTAAAGATTGCAAAATGTAAACATTCTGCTATTTCTGTTTACTTCCTTAATTTCTACACAAGATTTTGATGACATGTAGGTGCTTTGCTGAACTCAAAGACTCCACACATTCTATATTTTATAACTAGCTCTAATAATTGCCCTCCTCCAATTAAAAATAATTTCCTTATCTTCTTTTCAGTAACAAATTCATAGACTGACCTTCCTATTATGGTCTCTAAACTTTCTCTCATTATGCCTCCCATTAATTTCATTAAATAATTACAACAGTTCTCAATGTGGGCATCATACTGTAATCACCTGGAGGAGCTTTTTTTTTAAAAGTCCAATGACTTAAAGGTATGACAGAGTAACTAAATACAAATGTCTGGGCATGGAATCCAGGCAGCAGTATTTTTTTCTCATTTAGAGCTCCTAAGTGATTTAAATGTGTAGTCAGGGTTCAGAACACACATACACACACACACACATATATATATATATACACACACATCTGAATACATACACACACATACATATACATATATGTATGTGTGTGTGTGTGTGTGTATGTACTCATCCTATTTTAACATCTTTATTAAATTTGGGAATACATTGAGAATTTGGTTACATAAACACCTGTGCATCAAATACTTTTTAATCCACTAAACCATAAAAAAAAATTATATACTCATTCAGGCAAAGAAAGTGACTAAACAGAATGTTTCTTTTCTTGGAATTCAGTATTGACAAAAGTTGACGATGCCTTATCTTGATGATGGTGGCTTGCTGAACATACGATTTTTTTAGTAAAAGTCAGTATTTAAAAAGGAGAAATAAAAACCTATTAATAGAAACACAATTTTGAAGTCTCATATATTTGCAACTGTTTCTGATGCAGATTAGTTTCAAAGGAGAGTCTCCGAAAGCTGAGTGTTTTCATGTAAAAGTTTCTTCCGGCTGGGTGCGGTAGCTCACACCTGTAATCCCAGCAATTTGGGAGGCTGAGGTGGGAAAATAATGAGGTCAGGAGTTCGAGACCAGCCTGGCCAACATGGTAAAACCCCCTTCTCTACTAAAAATACAAAAAATTAGCTGGGCGTAGTGGTGGGACCCTGTAATCCCAGCTACTTGGGAGGCTGAGGCAGGAGAATTGCTTCAACCCAAGAGGCAGAAGTTCCTGTGAGCCAAGATCATGCCACTGCACTCCAACCTGGGCGATACAATGAGACTGCATCTCAAAAAAAGAAAAGTTTCTTCCAAAGAATGTAAAAGAAGACACTAATCAGCTCTGTGAGAATAGGTTCTCAAACTTGAAGTAGAAAGCAACAGTTGCTCATCTGAGGTTGAGAAATCTACCTTCCAACACTTCTACTGAGGCTTCTGTCGCCTTTAAGATGCATTTTTAAAATACATAATAAAAAAGAGCTTTTCTTTTTACTAATGCATTTACACTGCATAAAATCATGGATAATCATGCCCAGAGGAACTGAAATATATGAAACACAGAAGCTCTTCAACCTTAATCACACCATGCAGAGAATAACAGGCAAACAGAAGTGAAGTCATGTTTTCCATAGAAAAGCAAATCTGACTCCCATGGATTTATATTAGGAAACTGATACATTCAAAAGAAATAAGGGAACACAAAACATTTTTATAGAATTACAATATGTGTGCTTATCGAGCATAGAGGATACACTTATGATTACATTACGTGTTTGCAGTACAAAGACAAAATATTAAGAATCCCAGAGTCACTCGCTTTAAACCTTAATTTCATTGTCTAGTTTAGTGGTCAGTGAGCATTTTCCGTAGAAAAGACAGATAGTAAATGTTTTCTGCTCCGTAGATCATACAATCTCTATTAATACTACATAATTCTGCCATTGTGACACAAAAACAGCCACAGATAATACCTAAACAGATGAGTGAGGTTGAGTTCTAATAAAAAAATTTTTTTTTTTTTTTTTTTAGCAGAAAACAGGTAGCTGGCCAGAGTTGGCTCACATGAAAGTATTTACTGACCCTTGGTCTAGAGCACCATTTCTATGAATGACCACAATAGCTCACATGCCTTAGAAGCACTTGCCTCTACCCTCCCTGACATATTGGTGTGGCCTAGATCTCTGTCAGCAGCCCTCAAATCTTCACACACCACGCTTTCTTCCAGTAATCTCATCTATATGAGCCTGTATGTTGATGACTCTAAATCATGCCCTCTACAAACAGTCTTTTGAGAGCTAGGCTACGTGCCTAAAGGCGCACACATAGAGTCAAATGCCTCCTCTATACACCCACTGAGATGATCTGTAGGCAACTTAAACTCGGCACTAGAACAAAGCACTCTCTTTCCCATAATACCTACTCTTCCTTTTGGACTCTGTAAAGAATGACTCTCTCATCCACCTGGTGATCCATGCCAGAGACCTGGGGATTGGAGGCAACCCATATGCCAATCATTAGGTTAAATATGGCACTGCTATGCTATGGACTACTACAGAACCTCAAAAGCCATGAATGACAGCTACATACAACAACATGGACGGATCTCAAAAACACTGTGTTGAATGCAAAAAGTAAGAAATGGAACACATTCTATGATGTAATACTATTTGCGTAATTCAAAATGCATCATAAAAACAACACTGTATTTTTTTCAAAAACATACAAGGATACTGATTTATAAGCCAAACACACTAAAGTAGGGACCTTTGGAGTAAGAGAGGGACAATGGAGTAGAGAATGGGGAAAACAGAAAAATGATAATACCAACAAAATAAGAGAAGAAACTTCACAGATTGATAATAATAGTAAGCCATCATGATTAATGCAACTCTGCATGTAAAAAAAAAATCTTTAAGTAGAAAAGCTGTACTCTAGGCTGCAAATCCTATGTGCCATCAAAATAGCTAAAGTGAATGACTACATTGCTGATTGTAACAATGTTTAAAAAGTTGAATAAAGTTGAGGTTATATAATAATGCAATTTTAAGTACTTTGATCTTTTTAGTTACATAGCATAAGCCTGTTCATCACATTAATAACTAAATTATTTTACCACAAATAAAATTTTCTAGCATTTACTAAAATCGCCTGGTGTCATCCTGCTTCACGATGTGAATGTCTCAAAATCTACTAGTGTAAAGAGCTGCCCGGATGTGTCAAGAAACGTCAGAAAACAGCACCACATCCGACAAACGCGTTCTTCAACCAGACCGACGCCATGACATGAATGCATAAGGTTTTTTTCAGATCAATCACATCAAAGTTTATAGGCAGAAACCAAAGAGGGTTGTCAACTTTAATTTAGAAAATTGCTACATGATCAAAATACAGATGTGTTGTACCAAAACATTGTTAGAAAAAGAAATGCAGTTATATTACTTTTATTTTGTGCAAGGATAATTCAAAATAAAAATACCACCAGTCATTAAGGGGAGCATAAGCTAACTGAGAAATGATTAAACTGGCCAATCTCTAATGCATATCTTGGTGAAAATTTTGTACACTCTGTTAAATAACACAAACCCTTGAAAACCAGTTAGGTACTGAGGCTTTCTGATTAAAGTTAAATATGTTGTATGTGAGAACAACCCACAACTTTTATCAATTCAAACATGAAGAACAGGAATGGGTTTTATTCTATTTGACTTTAAAAATATGGTTTGGGGCTTTTAAATGGTTACTCAACTTTTGACATTTCCATTGGTTCCAGTGGTATCATTTAGAGAGACCCCTGGAGGTAGATTCTTCCCATAGTCCTTCAAAATCACTTTAATTCTATTTCTATCAAACCAATAAGCCTATGCAAAGCCAACATCAGGACCATTTTTGGGAGAAACTAAACGTGGACAAAGGTCACTTCAGGGCCTCTATACCCGCATCTCTTTCTTATTCTCTTCTCGACTCTCTGGTCCCACCAAACTGCCACACAAGTTCCTCATGCTCAGTGATATGGTTTGGCTGTGTCCCCACTCAAATCTCACCTTGAAGTGTAAATAATTCCCACATGTCAAGGGCAGGGCCAGGTGGTGATAATTGAATCACAGGGGTGGTTTCCCCCTACTGTTCTCGTGGTGGTGAATAAGTCTCACAAGATCTGATGGTTTAAAAATAGGAGTCCCCCTATACAACCTCTCTTGCCTGCCACCATGTAAGACATGCCTTTACTTCTCCTTTGCCTTCCACCATGACTGTGAGGCCTCCCCAGCCAGATGGAACTGATGAGTCCATTAAACCTCTTTCCTTTATAAATTACCCAGTCTTGAATATGTTTTTATTTGCAATGTGAGAACAGACTAATATATTCAGTTCCTCACTGCTGCCAGCTTATCCCAAGCCTCTGTCCTTTCTTTCATTCAGAATACTCCTGTGTTCTGTATCAGGAGACAGTGTATATAAAAGTGCTTTACAAACTACAAGTCACTTAACAAGGACCTTTGCATTTTGTGTAGCCTCAAGGAGGCTAAAACAGATACTTATTTTTAAATAACCAACAATTTAACTTGAAGAGGTAAGCATGAATTAACATATTGATAATTGATAATGGTCTGGCCTTTTATTTGGTAAGTTGGCAATGATGATAACATGCTTTTATGTTACTTACCTTTTTCAGCCATGTCTCAATTTTCATGGAAGGCAGGATGCTCTAACCCTAAGAAATTTAAAGATGTCAAATGGTAAAATTCCAGACCCTGTGCAGGTATAAAGGATACTTTTGCTGGAAGAGATGGAGGAGGGTGGAGATCATCCAGGAAACACCATCCAAGGTAGCCACATGCCACATGATGCTGGCTGCCACTCGACTCAGTCCAGGCTCTATAAATATTGGCCTGGCATTTGAGAAAAAGTTCAAAAATAAATGATGACTATATAAATTCTAATTTCGAGTGGGTTGACAAGTTTCTTTGACTCTGTATCTTACACTGAACAGTCAATACTTTCTTTTAAATCCCTGTCTTGTCAAACTTATAATATGGGGCTTTGCTATTAGAAATAATCTTGGTAGATATAAATGATATTGTAATAACTGTTTTAAGCAATCTGAATGTATATTTTACATCTCTTACTAGAATTTACTAGTTATTTTAGATACTATGACTGTTGTTGTTTAATAATGATTCTAAAAGTATTTATGTTTTGAAATCTCATTGGAAATGGCAAGCTATGAATGATTAGCCTTCATCCAAATTTTTGGAACAATCACATTACTTTGACTCACTGGGGTTTTGTTACAGCCAGTCTGGATTTCAAACTATACATTCAAGCCAATTTCTTCAACCTACACTGTTATGTTGCCATATTTGGGCAAGGGCTGGAGTGGTTCTAATATAAGCATCTAGAAAAGTGAAAAGTTGAAGCAAAACTATTTTTTTCCTTTATACAATGTCAAATCGCCATGTTTTGGATGGCATACATGAAATAAACAAGTTAATTTTAATGTCATCATATGTTAGCGTTAAGAGACTTTAAAAAAAATTAGTAATGTTAAAATCTGTATGTTGCCTTCCTCCAATCCCATCCCTCACTGATGTTCTCAGCAGAATTGACCCAAGATCTCCACTGTATCTTAGGTGAAGACGGGCATCCTTTTGCTTATATTGAGTTAACAGTGTAAATAATTCTATCTCTATGTTGAATACCCTATTAATATCTGAGTCCTAACTCAGAATAGACATATAGTCTCAATGCAAAGTTAGCTCTTTCAGAAAACACATGAGGCACAGAAGTTGAGTGCCTTTTGTGTCCATGGCTTAGGAATATACCCTCCTGAACTTCCTCTGATATGATTTTAGTATCAGAATTTTCTTAGTCAATTATGTGACAAATATTTATTAAGTCCCTTCTGTGTGCCAGGTACTTGAATGTGTGCTGGAGATACAGTGGAGAACAGATAAGTATCATCCCTGCCCTTATTGAGCTTTTAGTGTAGTGACAGAGACTAACATTAAACATTAAAGAAATAATGACATAAATATCTACTTAACATTAAAGTAAATAAATAATTACATAGATATCTATTTAATTACAATTATGAAATGATTATAAAAGTAGGGGAAATACAATACTATTAGAGTGCATAGAAGAGGAATGTAGTTTGGTTTGGGGGATCAAGAAAGAAATTAAGTTTAAACTGAAGGCCACTGGGTGGTGAGTGATGGGAAAATGGGAAAGTGGTGATGGCAATATTGGCCAGTGTTGGATATTAAAGGCTTCACAGATTATATTCAGGATTTGGGTCTTTATCTCAAGACCAATTTAGAGGGCTTTAAGGAGGAGGCATGACCAGATCACTATTTTGTGATCACGCTGACCACTATGTCAGAGAATAGACTTGAAAGAGCCAAAGAGGACGCAGGAGACCAGTGAATATGTTAATGCAAGAGGCCAGACAGAAGATAAAGGTGGCTGGGTCTCAGGGATGATAAGGAGAAGTGGGTGGTGTGAAGTATATTTAGGAGTTTTAACCCATAGAAATTTATTTGGGGGTGGAGAGCAGGTAAGTGAGAAGAAAGCGCAAAGATGACTCTGGCTCCCAAATTTATAAAATAAGCAACAGCATGGAAACAGTTCTCTTTCTTGATCTTTGATGGGAACTTGGTTGGAGGGGAATAGGGAAAGTCAATTCTGATGTTGAACAACTGCATTTTGAAACATATCTTAAACAGTGAGAAGAGAGGTAGGAAGCCTAGGCTTCAAAATGATAGGTGAGGAATCCACAAGAAAATCTGGGCTAGAGAGTTCCATTTGGGAGTCACTCATTTGAACACTTTGGACTTATGACATGAAATTAAAGTGCTAATTTTATCTTTCACTGTTCCAGTAAAATATATTTGGTGAGTGAAGTTCTCCATCTGTAGATGAAAACGTGAACCACTACTGTCATAAGATATCTTTGTGCTTTTCTAGACGTAAAAGATGTTTGAAACTGACTCTTCTCTGGGTACTTTCATGGATTCTTTCAAGAACGCTCATTACTGGGAACTTCCTATTCCTGAGTTGTCACTTTCTTCTTCTGCAACCCCTTAAGAGTCTAGCAGACCACCCCCATGTAGTTCTTTTGACCTGGATCTAAAACATGTCCATGCTGGTTCTCTCTTGTGAATTGATCACCTCTGATCCATGGGTATCTTAGTCAGCTCAGGCTTCCTGGACAGAAAAACCATAGACTGAGTGGTTTACTCAACTGAAATTTATTTTTTTCACAGTTCCAGGGGCTGTGTGAGATCAGATGTCAGCACGGTTGGGTTCTGGTAAGGACTTGTCTTCCTTGCTGGATGATTGCTTTCAATCTGTGTCTTCACATGAGAACATCAGAGAGAGAGAGAGAGAGAGAGAGAGAGAGAGAGATATTTCTCTTCTTTACAAGACCACAGTCCTATTGGATTAGGGCCCCACTTTTATGACTTCATTTAACCTTGCATATCTACAGCTGCATTGCGTTAGGGCTTCAACATTTTAATTTTGAGGGAACAACCAATTCAGATCACAGCAATGGGAAACATTCACACAGCCATTTCCTAAGCAAACTAATGACTATCTCTCCTTTACTCCTGACAGTGGAGCAGCCACTGACCCTTCATTAAATTTCCAAAAGAATTCAGATACCTGCCTATTGTGTCCCCCCAATTCACATACATGCAGCAAAAAATTATTAAATGCTAAATTATATGATTTTTCAGCCACAAAAATACTATTATACAAGTAAATATAAAAAGGGATCATTTTTAATCTATTGAAAATAATTTTAAAAATTTAAAAATATCTGCTGTTGATGAGCTTGTGCAGAAAGAGGCATTTTTGAAGCTTTTTGAGGACCTACAAATTAATATAACTTTTTATTAAGCAATTAAGTGATATCTATGAAAATATTGAATTGACATACTTTTAGCCCAGTTCTCAGAATTTAACCTCTAGCAATACTTGTTCAAATGTACAAAGGCATACATAGAAGAAGGCTTGCTGCTTTACTGTTACTTGTAATAGAAAGAAAGAGAGACAGGAAGGAAGGAAGGAAGGACGGACAGGTAGGGAGGGGAGGGGGAGAGGGAGGGAGGAGGGGAGAAAAAAGATTATCCTAATATTGTAC
>CAUYLG010010455.1:0-55189 GCA_963573385.1 Cacajao melanocephalus | reverse complement strand
GTCAGGCTGGTCTTGAACTCCCAACTTCAGGTAATCCGCCCGCCTCGGCCTCCAAAGTGCTTGGATTACGGGCGTGAGCCCCCACACCCGGCCCGCAAACATCTTAATACTTGCCAAATTGTCTTTTTTTTTTTTTTTTTTGAGACAGAGTCTCGCTCTGTCACCCAGGCTGGAGTGCAGTGGCATGATCTTGGCTCACTGCAACCTCCACCTCCTGAGTTCAAGTAATTCTCCTGCCTCAGCCTCCAGAGTAGCTGGGATTACAGGTGCCTGCCACCATGCCCAGCTAATTTTTCTATTTTTAATAGAGATGGATTTTGCCATGTTGGCCAGGGTGGTCTCGAACTCCTGACCTCAAGTGATCCACCTGCCTCGGCCTCCCAAAGTGCTGGGATTACAGGCATGAGCCACTGTGCCCGGCCTGTCCTATTCTTTTCTAAGTTTGAACCCACTTCCAACATTGCACCCTTTGCACCTTCAGTGTCCTCTAACATCACCAAGCACCACTTGTGGGTCACTGGCATCTCCTTCATCACAACACCCGCCTCACATAGGCTGGTAAATACACCTGCACCTACCTGCACAGTTAGTTACTGTGGTGACTGAAATTGGAACCATGCTGCTGGGGAACAGGTATTAACTACACTGTGAAAACTAACATGTGTTATTGGAATTGTACAAAGGGAGGACTCCTGTGATCAAAGCTACCCATGAGCACTGTGGCAAGACCTGCTTGAAATAAACAGATATTCACACTTGGTAAGGCAGCAATGAATAAAATAACCAATAACAGAAAAAGTAATGGCAACAGCAGAAAGTGATTATACCAGAGGCTCCCAAGCCATCTCAGTTCTCAAAGCCCCTCGTATCTCAGTGATTTTTTTTTAACTGGGGTAGCCTCTGAAGCCAGACCAGTCTCAGAGAGACTCCCTCCATGATTTTTCCACAGCATCCCTCAGCCAAAAGAAATAGCCAAGAGATCTTAGTATTAAGTAGTGAATAATGGCAAATGAAAGATGGTGCTACGATTATTAGTTACAAAGTTAAAAAATCCCACAGTGCCCCCCTGCCGAGTCTCCTGGCACTACAGCGGGTTGGGAACTGCAGGTCTCAGCAGGAACTTACGTGCATGAGCCAGGCTGAGCGCCCAGAGCCTCAGGTAGGAGGCGGTGTTGGAGATGCATCCCAGACAGTACTCAATGGAATGAATCACTTGGGTCATTAGTATTTCTCCAAAATTAAACTGAGAGAGAGCACACAACATATGTTAAAGTCATGATGTGACATGTGTACTTTACATGCCAAGTGGGTTCCACTTCAAGGATTACCATGAAAGAGCTGCTGGCTGGATGCTGGTGAAAACACGCTAGAGTGTGAGGAACAGAAACCCAAGACTTGCACTCTGTTCACTCTGCCACTCCCCAGCTCCATGACCACAGACTTTACCACCCTAAATCCCCACCTTCACCAGCCCCGCTCCACCCCACACCTCAGACTCCCCTGTGTAAACCAAGAGGCTAGACCAGAGGAACTGCGATGGCCACAGCTGCTATAAGATGGGGTTCCTAAGCAGGCCTCAGTAATTATGTAACGTCTGCTGATAAAATAGCCACCTGTTGCTGGTAAAACCTGCTGATATCACCTGGTGCTGATAGAACACCAGCAGAAGGTGATTCACAGCTGCTAGTTTAATAGATGTGGGCATTCTAAGTAGAGCCAACCAGGGAAAAACTCTGCAAGGGGTCCCTGATAGGGAAAGGGCTGCAGAACACCAGGCGAGGTGACTCTCATGTGCTTTCCTGCTCTGCTTGTGTTTATGATCCTAGAAACTTATTAAATGCCCCAAATTAAAACATGAAATTACATAATAATTACAAAATGCTGACTATGAGAAATTTTGTTTGGTCCTCACTAAATGGCCAAAATAAAGTTTCCAAGAAAAGAATGCAGAGGCTGCGCTCTGCTGTCTGCCTGGGACTGCACCTCTCTTCTTTATGGGGAGCTGCTACTTCCCTGTCCAGCCTTGTACCCCCAACCACAGTGCTCTGAAGTATGTCCCCAAGTCTTATGCTGAAGCCCTAACCGCAATGTGACTGTATTTGAAGACAGAACCTTTGAGGAGGTAATCGATGTTGAGTGAGGTCAGGCGGTGGGCCCTGTGCGGACACAGCAAGCCGAGCAAGGAGGCCTCAGGAGAAAGCAGCCGGCCAGCATCTCAGTCCGGGACTGCCAGCCTCTGGAGCGGTGAGAAAAGTCTCTTGCTGAAGCCACCCAGTCTGTCGTATTTTGTTATGGCAGCCCCAGAGGACTAAGACGGCAGTCACTGGTCCAGGGCTGGCAGGTATTTGGGAATTTTTTCCTAACAGTAACAAGCTGGTAAGGGTGCTTTGCTCTCTGATGGAAAGACTGAAAAAAATAAGCCCAGGGCAACTTGTGACCATGGTTCCAGCATCATGGGGCCAACTGATTTCAGAATATAAAGAAAACTTACAAAGAAAAAAGCCAGCCAAGGCCTCTTGGAATTGGAGACGCCGAAACTGTAATCATCCTGAAACCAACTCTACCTGTGTCCTGACATGAGCCAGCAGAGATCCCTTTGAAATTAGAGAACACTGGGTCTCTATGTCTTGCAACTATAGAAAAGTTCTGACTGACACAAGAAACTTTTGAAAGCCTTGTTCATGGCACCTTAAGTCACTCCAATCATAACTCGTAATGTAACAGCAGAAATCTCACTGGAGAAGTGAAATGACAAAATGATGACCCAAGCTCATATATAATGCACCAACTGTATCATCAAACAGCATCTGGAAAGCACTAATCTTTACTCTAACCCTAATCACAGACTGGTCGGCTTCAACAATAGAAACTGCTTTCGCACAGTTCTGGAGGCTGCAAGTCCCATTTTCTGAACAAGTTTTTAAGATGATTAAATTATCATCTTAACATGATTATCTGTATGGGAGCATGGTTACTTATCTAAGATTATCAATAGCAACTGAAAAGATTACCTCTTCACACATCACTTCTCGACATCCATCTTCCATCTGGTTATTTCCCTCTTCTACATCTTGGTTTCCCAGCAAGGAAACTTCCTCCTCACTATCTTTCCTTATAAGTGTGTAACCGCGCTAACAATCAAAAGAGCACAGAGTCAGTGCCTGTAAAACCACAAGGTTGTGACAAAACAAAACTTACACAGCTTGTTTCTCTTAATGATTCAGCTCTTTGAGAATAAAAAAGTTCTTTAGGCCAGGCGCACTAGCTCACTGTAATCCCAGCACTTTGGGAATCTGAGGCAGGTAGATCACCTGAGGTCAGGAGTTTGAGACGAGCCTGTGGAACATGGCGAAACCCCATCTCTACTAAAAATACAAAAAATTAGCCGGGCATGGTGGCAGGTGTCTGTAATCCCCTCTACTCGAGGGCTGAGGCAGGAGAATCACTTGAACCCCGGAGGCAGAGGTTGCAGTAAGCTGAGATAGCGCCACTGCACTCCAGCCTGGACAACAGAGGAAGACTCCAGTCTCAAAAAAAGCAAAAATCTTAAAGAAGAAATTAAGAAGAATACGGAAAAAGGCTTTTTAATTATGCCCATCTGAATTCAAGGATTGAGCTAAACTCCTAATAGGCTTATAGTTAATACCAGCAGAATCTGTCTCCACAGGCCCAAGACATAGCAGGCTCTTTCAATATCACGTTTTTTTGGTTTTTATTTATTTATTTATTTATTTATTTATTGACAGAGTCTTGCTCTGTTGCCCAGGCTGGAGTGCACTGGCGCAATCACAGCTTACTGCGACCTCTGCCTCTGAGGCTCAAGCCATCCTCCCACCTCAGCCTCCCGAGTACCTGGGACTACAGGCGCCCACCACCACACCTAGCTTGTTTGTATTTTTGGTAGACACAGGGTTTCACCCTGCTCTCAAACTCCTGGGCTCAGGTGATCTGCCCGCCTTGGCCTCCCAAAGTGCTGGGATTATAGGTGTGAGCTACCATGCCCAGCCAACATCAGTGTTTTAAATAAAGGAAGCTTTGGCTTTTAAATCAAGAGAAAGGGACCCTCCAGAAGGTGTTTTCTACACCAATCCTTGGATACCTCAAAGCAGGCTTTGCTCACAATTTATAAGCATGCATCCAAACCCGCACTTACCCGGTTCACCCCGAAGCAACTACGTCCATTGTGAAGCCACAACAAAAACAGCGGCTTTCCCAAGAAGAGGACAGGGACAGACAATGCTGTGACAACCAGCAGCACTCTCTGGACATGCTCCTGTTAGTGCAGAAGGTGAGAAACTTGATTAAAACACAAAGGCATGCCTGCAGTGTCAGCAGTACACAACATCAGTAAAGATCAAACAGTGTCTCCACGAGAGGAACATTAAATAAATGCCAGCCAGCTACACTTGCCAGTGAGTTGCTTTCTTTTCCTAAACTCATAGCTGAATTCTAGAACTGGTGAATAACACTAATGACCCTGTGGTAAAGTAGCATTTGGTTTTAGACCAGCAAGGAAATTTTACAAAAATTCTAAATAGAGTCAAACTCCAACTAATCATTTTCTGAAAACACTGTAAATGAGGAAGTATACGCACAAGCGGAATATTTTTTATATTCTGGTCCTGTTTTCCTGTTATCTGATGATTATAAAGACTATCTGAGGACTCTTAGTGTGAAGCAAGTGGATTTACCTCCACACATACAAAATCGTGGAAAAGCATCAGAACAAAAACAAAAACACTTCCTTAGAAAAAAGAAGATGTATAGTTACTTAAAGCTAATTCAAGAGCAAAACCCACTCAGACTTACACAGCCACCGCAGTCTGCATGGCTTTCCGGGGTCTGGACGGGACGCTGTGCTGTCCCAAGCTTATCACTCTGTGGCTGCCCGTCGTCAAACAGGTTCCTAAGCTATGTGCGCATACGAGGCTGTATGATCTCCACACCATCAACGCAAGGAACCTCCTGAAATGCCCAGAGAGGTGGCGGCCACAGGCACAGCCACATCAAGTCCTGGGCTGGAGCCAGGCTGCCCTGTGTTAACAGCCTGGCCCTACAGGCTGCTGAGTGACCAGGACTGCCCTGAGCCACTCGTCATCACCAGCAACGGGATGACACCACCTACCTCCCGGGGCTGTTGTGAGAATTAAGAAACACTAAGTAAAGAAAGCACACTTTTTAGTACGCAGCAGGTGCTAAATAAAGGTAGCTGCCCTTCATTGATCTTTCTGTTCACAGCACCTATGCCCACTGAAGGCCCTTGCATTTATCTGTGGTATCTATGCCATTGTAGAAAGTTTCGATAAAATAATGATAAAATACAATTTTTAAAAATCATAAATAAGAGAAACAAAAAAATAGAAACTTGAAATGTTCAAAAAGCAAGCAAATATGCATCTCGTCAAAGAGGCCCAAAGTTCTGTAAGTTGAGCTTCAAATTAGACTTAAAACTTTCCAGCACCCAACAGAATGTGAAAAACAAAACCAAATGCTCTATTCTCAGGTCAACAAGATGAAAAACCGAAACAGGGCTCAGGAGGAACACAGGCTCTGATACTACCGATTGAGAGGGTTCCCCAGACATCCTCACAGACACTGGACAACGTGGTGAGCTGTATCTGGACCAGCATCTGTGGGCAGGAGGTGCCGTGGCGCTCACAGCAGAAAGACCCTCAGTGTAAGGTGGGTAAGAACTGGCAAGCGCTGACATTTACTGTCTTGTAATGTGCAAGCACATTCGTACACACTTTGGACACGTTTGCGGTACACTATGAACCGGCTCCTATTTTTAGTCTCATTTTACAGATGAGGAAACAGAGGCAGAGAGAAGTGAGTCATCTGCTCAAACTTCTATCCTGAAGAAATGGCAGAGCAGGGCCCCCAAGCAAAGCAGTCAGCCCTCAGCGCCCACTCTGACATCACACAAACGCACAATGGCAGGAAACCCCATTTTTTGAAAGCGCCAATGTGCTGTGGTCCAGGTGGTCCCTTCTAAACAGGAGACTGGGCAGCCCTCAGGAACGCTCTGGTAATGCATTTTCTTCCCATCAGTTTTGTTGGTTTTGGGGGTTTTTTTTTGTTTTGTTTTTGGTTTTGTTTTGAGGCAGGGTCTTGCTCTGTCACCCAGGCTGGAGTGCAGTGGTGCAATCACAGCTCACTGCAGCCTCAACCTCCCGGGCTCAAGCGATCCTCCTGCCTCAGCTTCCCAAGTAGCCGGGACAACAGGTGCAGTCACCCATGCCTGGAAAATTTTTGTATTTTTTGCAGAGATGAGGTCTTGCTATGCTGCCCAGGCTGGTCTCGAACTCATGGACTCGAGTAATCCACAAGCCTTGGTCTCCCAAAGTGCTGGAATTACAGGAATGAGCCACTGTGGCCAGCCTCTTCCTACTCGTTTTGATGGTTACTGAGTGGCAGCAAGTTTGGTCATGCTGCCTAACCAGAGCCTGCACACAGCAGTCGAGCTGGACTGGCACCTCCAGTGATGACACACACAGAGACAGAAACAGCCTTCCCAGGCTCCTGGGAGTCCGTGGACATCACCTGACATTTCTACTGATCAGGGTAAAAGGCTACTGGAAATACTTTTGTTAAGTTCGTGAGAGTAGGAAGATGACTCACCTGCCCTGTGTAAAGACCATTTGTTTTACTGGCTGGGAATAAAAACATGTTAATAAATTCAATCAGTATGCTGGGAGCAACTCTGGAGGTTTCTGCTGAAAAAACCAGCCACTTGTAGAAAATCATAAATATAAGGTATCCAAAGATACAGAGCATAAAGAGAAGTTCTGGGATGGAAACCAGATAAATGTTGAACTTCTTCTTGAAGTGCCTAGAAAAGAAAAGGAATCAATCAACCCATGAACAAGATCAGCCCACGTTAAAAAGAGTAAATTAAACTCGTTGCAACTAAACTATAAAGCTTATTAACATCATTTCTCATAAGATGACTCACATGTGAGTGTTCCAGATACATCCATGAGGAAAAGGGATGTGAGGCTGGCCAAAACTACTATAGTTTTTGGGATCAAATCTCACTCAAACTTTCTTCCTTGGTTCCCTTATTTGGAAACATTTCCTTCCCTTCCTTAAAGTAAGGCTACATAATATTAGTGAATCTGGCTCCAAAATGCTGTATCTTACATTCTTATAAAAGTTTTTCAAGACTCCAGTTACACCGACTTAAAGCTACAACATCAAATTATACAAATTATGTTTAGAGATGAGAATGAACAGGTCTAATCAGAGAAAAATGACACAATCTCTTACTCTTCATATACTAGCTCTAATAAAGTAAAAACAAAACGATTTTTTATTTGTAAAATAAAAAAAGGAATGACAAGCACCCCTTCTGGAAATTAACATGAACGTACACGTCACACGCCTGGCCCACTTGAATGTAAGTGCCATTAGGGCAATAACTTTTCCTGCCCTCCTCACTGCTGAACCCCTAGTGCCTCGAACAGCAAGTGGCACTACTCTGCCGTCAATAAATATATATCTGCTGAATGAATGAATTGCTGAAACTGCAGAAAATCTAAACAACCGCAGCAGAATTATATAAATACAACATCATATTGGCTGCCCTTTACCCAATAAATACAGTCACCGACAAGAAGCAAAACTGAAGAAACGCCAAGTTTGCTTTATAAATATTACTTTTAAAAAATCTGTACTTACAAGTGGTTAAATATTCCCAGAATAACTCCAAAAGTCATGTGAATGATTCCTAAAATCACAGACATTTTCATTTTGAAAGAGTTTAGAAAAGTGAGGCGATTTGTGGCCAAGTTCCAAATCTAAAATCAAACCAAACAAAACCAAAAAAATCTTTAACTTCCTTGAAGAGGTGACACTCAAGAAAGTTCCTGTCTTAACTCGAAAGGCAGCTCTAAGTTTAAGAAGCAAACAATATTCAGGCTTTTCTTTTGATGCTTTCAATCTGAGAACCACTGATTTCCTTAACCCAGGGCCACAGACAGTTACAATTTTATCAGTGTAAAGTTCAAAGAATGCCAGATGGAACCACATAGCGTTTAGGGATATGTGCCTAGGAATTCTCAACAAAAGGAAAAGCCAGGGAGAGTCACACACAGCTCGGAGAGTGGAAGGGTCAAGATGCTTTCAAGGTCCTGGGTTATGTCCCCTCTACCTGAGCAGGAGACATACATGTGTTATCACATGTTTACATACATGTGCCATACCTGCTCCTGTGTATTTTGTGATAAAGTTTAGCTGTGAATACAACAAAAGCAGAAATCCTGCAAGTGGCCAAGCCAAGATGTGCTGAGAGGGACCCCAGGCCATGGCTGACGTCCCCACGGTGCACCCCCCAGGCTGCTCTGAGTCCCCACAACATCCCCACTCACTGACTGCTTCTCTGTCTGAAAATTAATTCCTACAGCCTGCCCTTCAGGTGGATAAGGAAAAAGGAAACAGGGCCTATTAAGAATTTTTTTTTTTTTTTTTTTTGAGGAGTCTCACTCTGTCATCCAGGCAGGATTGCAGTGCTGCTCACTGCAACCACCACCGCCACCTCCCGGGTTCAAGTGATTTTCCTGCCTCAGCCTCCCGAGTAGCTGGTACTACAGATATGCACCAGCACACCTGGCTAATTTTTGTAGAGACAGGGTTTCGCCATGTTGGCCTGGCTGGTCTCAAACTCCTAACCTCAGTGATCCGCCCACCTCGGCCTCCCAGCGTATTGGGATTACAGGCATGAGCCACCCCAGCCAATCCTTTTTTTTTTTTTTTTTTTTTTTAAGATAAGGGGGTCTCGCTGTAGCACAGTGGAGCAATCACAGCTCATGGCAGCCTTGACCTCCTGGGCTCAAGCAATCCTCCTACCTCAGCTTTCCAAGAAGCGGGGACCATGGGCGCACACCACCACTCCCTGCTAATTTTTAAATTTTTAGCCTCCAGTTCCTAGCCCTGAATACCTTATTTTGCCCTTGCAAAAATGAGGTATTTTAGATTTTAGAATGAGGTATTCAGGGCTGAGGACTGGGAGGCAAGTCAGCTTCGCTGATGTATTTATATATACCTTTATGTCTTAAAGTACGTATTTTACATTTATAATGTACATACATTGGTTTCCTTTTGAATCAAATGTTTGTAATGCCTAGTTTAAAATTCAATTAAAACAAAAAGAAGACAAAGCCATACCCCATTTCCCCCGACACCTCCCCCAAAAAACTCAAACTTTTTTCCTTGGTTTCCTTATACAGAAACATTTCTTTCCTTAACACAAAGCTACAAGTTATTACTGAATTTGGCTTCAAAATGCTGTATCTTAAAGAAATTGTTGTAGATGTATTTCTAAGTTTCTAGTCACATTAAGACTTAACGCTACAACATGAAATTATACCAATCATGATTAGAGATGAGAATAAACAGAACACACTAAGAGATACTTCCTCCTTGGAGTGCCCAGGTTAAGGAATGCTAGACTTTCTTTGCTCAGTTTAATGACTGTACACAATTACATTCACAAACCAATTTTGAGATGATTTCTGAGTCATTCTTTTGATTCCCCAGAAAGACTCCTGACAGCCCAGGAAAACCCCACCCAGCCCTGTGGTACAGTGCTTCAGCCATGCCTGCTGAGCCCTCAACGGGGTGGAGGTCCTGGCACCTTGGGGCCACTTCTCCATTTTCTCTACTAACACTTTTCCCATTCCAAACAACTACCCCAGTAAGCACTGCAATAACCTTACTCTTCCTTTCAGCGCTAACACACCATAGCATTTCTTTCTAGATCGAAGGTTTTTTAAAGTTCACATATACAAGGAAGAAATGTAGGAAATGGCACACATTTCGGGGCTACTGAAGTGCCATTTTTCACCAGAGGAAAATAGGTCAGGACACATGACAGAACGCAGCCCCAGCTCTCTGAGGACTTCCTCTGACCTAACCTTCCCAAACGGAGGGCTCCCCAGCTCCTGGCTTCCCCTCCCTGTCCCTGGGACTGGAATGCCCAGGGGGGCTAATGAGCCCCTCCCCTAGAGAACCTCATGGTGCCCAAAGCTAGCTGGCACCACAGAGCACCCAGAGATGACGACAGGGCACAGCGCACTCACAGGATCAATGCCAAGGGGATAAGGGCCTCGGAACACTCCAGGAATGCTTGGGTCCAGCTGCAAAACCCTGTTGTGCCTGACGACACTGTCGCTGTAACAAAAAGCAGAGTGAGGAGGAGGAGGCTGACGGCGGGAGCAGGGAGGTCTAGGAAACACGCTTCCCACCCAGAGCATCGCCAGCACCAGCTAAGGGCCACTTACTTCCAAAGCACCATCTTGTCATGCTCTGTGGGGCTGTGGCTGGAGCTGTACATGGCGGACACGTTCCACCTGGAGCCAAACAGGTTGACTGACTTTGAAAAGCAGTCATTGTAGATGAGGCCGGTATACACCGAGAACAGCCCCATCAGCAAGAGGATATACCGGCCATTAAAAAACATCCTCATGATCTGCGAAGAGCAAGAGCGGGGGTCAGAACACAGTTACTGGAGGGTGTCCACGTGGCAGCAGCCAGTGTGGGTACGCCCCTCACCACGCCACCCAGAGCTTCTCGGAAAACAGCCTGAACTGCAGACATCACTGTCAGCTGCAGGTGACAAGCCACACACCTGCCCAGCACAGCCACAGCCCACAGCGAACATCTAAGAGGTACCTCTCTTTCGGTCACCATTAATGCCACCCAATCAGATATATGAGCTGGAGTGTTGAGATGTTTACCTCTTGTGACTGATTTAGTCTGGGATGATTTTCATTTAACACCAATAAGAGGGCAAATAAAAACATCACAAAGCCATGTCCAAAGTCTCCAAACATCACAGCAAATAAAAACGGGAAGGTGATGATGGTAAAGAGAGCTGCAGAAAAACAAGAAAGGGAAAGAGATTTCCTGATTTACAGCACATACAGAAAATCTGAGTTCATTCAAACACAATGACATATAATGATCTTGACTTTCTCTAGAATTCCCAAGATACGATTGTGTGGTTACATTTAAAACCTTTTACTTTTCGATAAGATAGCAAAAAAGGAATGGTCAGCCTCTTTTTCCAAACATCTATTCCATTCTTAGAGCAAGAATGCAGCAATGCCATAGGAAAAACGGGTATTTACAAATCCAACTTCCAACCTGGATTGACTTCTCTGTAGCTTCCAACTCCGTAAGCATCCACAATGTTCTGAAATCCCTCGGTGAATTTGTTGGTGCGGATCCGAGTCGGGGGTGTTTCTTTTGTGGGGATTATGTTCATGAATGAGGGGATTGTAGCACCGCTCTCTCTCTTCCACATAAACAAGGAAACAGAAAGAAATTAATATCCATATTCACCAAATCTGGGTTATTGCTTTGGCAAGGCTGTGTGTGTGGCTTTGGTGCAGGATCAATCTCCACTCAACAGGGTCAAGGGCAGCCAGAGGGGCTAAAGGAAAAGTCCGTCTGTGAGGAAGCGGGGGGCTTGGCGGGGGCGGCACTTGGGGGCTGTGATCTCCAAGAAGGAAGGGCGAGAGCAGCACTGAGGTGGCCGGAAGTGAATGGGGGCTGGGAACACGGGCACATGGGTATGGGGTAGGCTCAGAGTCACTGACAGAAAACTGACACTGAGTACTTTATCTCTGAAAAATGGTGAAGAAAGAGGAAGTTTGAGACAACTGTAATATACTTAATACAAAAATGAGAAAGGCAAGAATAAACCAAAATGGCAACATGAATTATATTAGGGCAAAATCGAAAATATAACTTTTCCATCAGTGTTTACAATTCTGAAATGCATCATATTGATTTATAATGAAAACACTTTTAAAATAAAGTAAAACAGGTTATTGCCAGAATAGATTTTTCCAGTCTAAATACATCTTTTTTTTTTTTTGAGACAGTTTCACTCTTGTTGCCCAGGCTGGAGTGCAATGGCACAATCTCAGCTCACTGCAACCTCTGTCTCCCAGGTTGAAGTGATTCTCCTGCCTCAGCCTCCCAAGTAGATGGGATTATATGTGCGTATCACCATGCCTGGCTAATTATCATATTTTTAGTAGAGATGGGGTTTCATCATGTTAGCCAGGCTGATCTCCAACTACTGACCTCATATCTACCTCAGCCTCCCAAAGTGCTGGGATTACAGGCGTGAGCCACTGTGCCCGGCCAAATTGTATCCCTTAAAATGCACGCATGTTAAGGGGGTTCTGGGAAAATTCTCAGGGTGGCACAGCTTTGAACATCCCCGAGTCCCCTTCAGAGCAGAAAGTACAACCAGCTAGCAAGACCTAAAGCCCATGGATGGCATTTACATCCAAACCACATCCCCATTTGTATTTTGGGGAAAATAAAATGGATGAGGAAACCACCAACAGCTACAAGACCTACCCAGCAGCCTCCAGACCAGAGGACGCAGGTGAGCAATGTGGCCTCCAAGGGACCTGGGTAAAAAACACCCAAAATGGCCAAAACGATCCTCCCTGGAAAGCAGAGGAAGCCAACCCGCAAAAAGCAGCTGGAACTGGGAAGCGTTCTGTCCAGTCCAAGAGTAGGTGACACTGGGTACTTCGGGGCCATGGGCAGTAAAGTCTGCAACTCATGGCACTGACCCGCCAGGGCCTCCCCTGTTGAGGGACCACATGCTGAGGAGAAACCACTGGAGTGAGTTCAAAACTAAGCAGGACAGGAACAAAAAAGAAAAGACATATAAGTCCGCAAGAGAGACACAGAGGACATCTCAGATCCAGGACCTCATGTGTTTTCATTCAGTACACAAAAATACAAAAAGAAAAAACTGTCAGTGAGGTTAGGAAAGCTATCCTGAACCTGCCTCCTTCTAAAAGTTCCTTGAGTACCGTAAACATGTGCCAGAAAACTAATTTCATGTAAATATACATCTATATTGCTTGCGAAGTAATACAGAATTTCAGCCGGGGATGGTGGCTCACGCCTATAATCACAGCACTTTGGGAGGCCAAGGCAGGTGAATCACCTGAGGACAGGAGTTCAAGACCAACCTGGCCAACATGGTAAAACCCCGTCTCTACTAAAAATACAAAAATTAGCTGGGCGTGGTGTTGCCAGCCTGTAATCCCAGCTACTAGGAGGGCTGAAGCAGGAGGATCACTTGAACCTGGGAGGCGGAGGTAACAGTGAGCTGAGATCAGGCCACTGCACTCCAGCCCGGGCAACAGAGTGAGACTCCATCTCAAAAAAAATATATATATATAGAATTTCCTTGAGCAGGCCAAGCGTGGTGGCTCATGCTTGTCATCCCAGCATTTTAAGAGGCTGAGACAGGAGGGTCACTTAAGCCCAGGAGTTCACGACCAGACTCTGTCTTTTGTACAGATCCCATCTCTACAAAAAAAAAAAAAAAAAAATTAGCGAGGCATAGTGGTGTGTGGCAGTAGTTCCAGCTACTTAGGAGGCCGGGACAAGACGGGAGGATTGCTTGAGCCCAGGAGTTTGAGACTGCAGTGAGTTACAACTGCACCACTGTTCTCCAGCCTGGGTGACAAGAGTGAGACCTTGTCTAAAAAATGAATTTCCGGGCTTGGCGTTGGTGGCTCATGCCTGTAATGCCAGCACTTTGGGAGGCCAAGGCAGGCGGATCATGAGGTCAGGAGTTCAAGACCAGCCTGGCCAACATGGAGAAACCCCATCTCTACTAAAAATACAAAAATTAGCTGGGCGTGGCGGCATGCACCTGTAATCCCAGCTACCCAGGAGCTGAGGCAGGAGAATCGCTGGAACCCAGGAGGCAGAGGCTGCAGTGAGCCGAGACTGCACCACTGCACTCCAGCCTGGCCGACAAAGCAAGACTGCACTTCAAAAAAAAAAAGAATTTCTGGCCTGGCACAGTGGTGCACATCTGTAATCCCAGCACTTTGGGAGGCCAAGGCGGGTGGATCACAAGGTCAAGAGATCAAGACCATCCTAGCCAACATGATGAAACCCCGTCTCTACTAAAAACAGAAAAATTAGCTGGGCATGGTGGCGCAAACCTGTAGTCCCAGCTACTCAGGAAGCTGAGGCAGGAGAATTGCTTGAACCCGGGAGGCAGAGGTTGCAGTGACCCGAGATCGCGAGATCATGCCACTGCACTCCAGCCTGGTGACAGAGCGAGACTCTGTCTCAAAATAAAAAAAATTTTAAAAATTTCCTTGAGCAGCTGAGCATCTTTACCATGTTCCATAAACCTTTTTTTTCTTTTTTTAATCTCCGCCTCCAGGGTTCAAGATATTCCCATGCCTCAGCCTTCCAAGTAGCTGGGATTACAGGCATGCACCACCACACCTGGCTAATTTTTTTTGTATTTGTATTTTTTGTATTTTTGGTAGATGCGGTCTCACCATGTTGGCCAGGCTGCTCTCAAACTCCTGGACTCAAGTGATCTGCCTGCCTGAGCCTCCACAGTGCTGGGATACTGGCGTGAGCCACCACATCCAGCCTCAAAAGTCTAATTTCATTTAAAAGTGAGAAGAGGAGGGAGGAGGCCAATCTTACACAAGGTCATAAGAAGAAAAAAGCCAAGGAGCAGTTGAGAAGATGCCAGAAAGAATGTTCACAAAACAGATAAAACCAGTCACTTACTGTTTCAAAAGAAGTTAAAAGAATTAAGAAAATAATACAAGACAGGAAAAAGCACCAGGAATCAGAATTAGAAAGACTCAGAAATGAGGTAACAGAACTCAAGAAAGGAATTAGGAAAAAAAATAAAAAATTTATTTCAAAAATAAGACAAAACTAGAAGGAACACAGAGGTGAAGAACCCTTCTTCAGAATGCTGTAAGAGAAACACTTCAACCTGAGGAAGCTGAAAAAGAAAATTTAAAAATAAAAAAAAAAGAGAGAGAGAAACAGAAGGTGAGAAGAGGGGAAATTCTACAAATCAAAAAGACGTGAAGAAAGACAAAAAGGATTCAAGGGAAAGTGACAGATACCGAAGGTAAGCAAAGAAGGGTCCACTGAAAGATGACAGGAGGTCCTAAAAGAAGAAAACCAAAGCAAGACAGCAGAGCAAATACCAAAAACTATAATTCAGAAGAATGTTTATGAAATTAACAAAACCACCACCAAAGACTGTATCTTGGAAGAACATAGAGAAAGACCACATTAAGAGACACATCTGGGCTGGGAGCGATGGCTCACGCCTATAATCCCAGCATTTTGGGAGGCCAACATGGATGGATCACTTGAGGTCAGGAGTTTGAGACTAGCCTGGCCAACATGATGAAACCCCATCTCTACTAAAAATACAAAAATTAGCCAGGCATAGTGGTGCACACCTCTAGTCCCTAGTCCCAGCTCTTTGGGAGGCTAAGGCATGAGAATCACTTGAACTCGGGGGGCAGAGGTTACAGTAAGCCAATATCACACCACTGTACTCCAGCCTGGGCAAAAGAGCCAGACTCTGTCTCAAAAAAAAAAAAAAAAAAAAAAAAGAAAAGGAAAGAAAGACACATTCTGTAAAATCATTGTTTTTGTTTATTTTGTTTTTTTTCTTTTTGAGGCAAGATCTGGCTCTGTCGCTCAGGCTGGAGTGCAATGCAGCCTCAACCTCCCAGGCTCAAGTGATCCTCCCACCCCAGTCTCCAGAGTATCTGGGATTACAGGTACATCACCACATCTGGCTAATTTTTTAGTTTTTTGTAGAGGTGGGGTTTAACCATGTTGCCCAGGATGAAAATCACTGGTCTTTAAAGAAAAAGAAAAGATCTTTCTTTTTCCAGACAAGATGGAAAAAAAAAAAAAAAAACTAAACTGGAAAAGAAAATGAGATTAAAATCAGGCTTTCTGTCGGGAGCACGGTGCCAGAACAAAATGGAGGAACACGTGTAAGATAGTCCAGGGGGAAAAAAAATGAGCCCAGAATTTTATTTCCAGAAAAACTAACTCCCAATTATAAAAAGCAGCAGACAGACACTGTGATCAATGTGAGAATTCAGGGAATATGATTCTTCCAGGTTTCCCGAGGCATCTCTAGGGAATGAGCTTCAGGTAGCCAAGTGACTAGAGAGACGTGAACCCAAGAACTGGGATCAGCAGGCCGATAGCTCAGACTCCCCGCCTCCACCTGGCACAGCCTGTTAGGAGTTCTGCATGTGAGACCCCTGTGTGCCTGATCAAATTCAATCTTGGTGACAGAAGAAAAGGCATCCTCTAGACATAAGCTGACTACCAAGGCAACTTGAAGGGCCAGATTCATGAGGTGTGGGGAAGCAGGTGATGAGCTGGCCTTCATCAACACTGGAGAATGTTTCAGTCACCTGCTTCTATCCTCGAAAGCCAGCTCGTTTTCAAGAAAACTAAAAATGCATGGAGAAAAATAACACAAGACAGGAAAGATGAGGTAAGGGAAGAGACTGGGACTATGGGCTATAAGAGGTGGGCTGAGAGCTCAGTACTCCTTGACGGGGAAAACCAAGAGTCAGAGCTGATGTCACCTCAATAAATAAGAATCATCTGTGTTTATCTCTCAAATAGATGGCTCATACTCTAAATAACAAAATATGATTTCCGTGTTGCTGTCTTTCTCAGCACTGGGTATTTCATGTTTATGCCATAATGGACATTATATTTTACATTTGTACCATCACAGAATTATGTAATGAGATAAGGTTACACAACCAAAAAACTCATAAAAAACGTGTTCCCTTAACTGTCACTTGAAATATGTAAACCTGTTCTTTCCATGACCAAAGCCCGCGTTTAACGTAGAAGAAAAACCTCACAGGAACATGGGAGAATTATTCTATAACCTCGAAGTGGGAAAAGCCTGTGATTCAAAATCCGGAAAGTGTAAGAGCAAAGATGAATAACTTCAACTATATTTAACAAAAAACTTCTGCATAGCCAAAACAAATAAATAGAAATATCCTAAGTCAAAGGATAAGGGACAAACTGGGGAAAACATTCTTACTGGTGTCACAGACCAGGAGCCAAGAGAAATTGGTAAGAGAAAAGCCAACATACGACGGAAAATGACTGCAGAATATGAAGAGACAGTTCACAAAAAGAAAATTCAAAAGGCTCTTAAAAAAAGGTGTTCCCCTTCACTCTTAATGAGAGAAATACAATAGCTGACAACATCTATCAAAATCAGTCCAGCAATTCCATTTCTGGGAATTTATCCTACAGATAGATTTGTACGGCCAGGCATGGTGGCTCACTCCTGTAATCCCAGCACTTTGGGAGGCTAAGACGGGCAAATCACAAGCTCAGGAATTCAAGACCAGCCTGACCAATATGGTGAAACCCATCTCTACTAAAAATACAAAAAATTAGCCGGGCATGGTGGCACGTGCCTATAGTCCCAGCTACTCAGGAGGCTGAGGCAGAAGAATTGCTTGAATCGGGAGGCAGATGTTGCAGTGAGCCGAGGTCACACTACTGTACTTCAGCCTGGGTGACAGAGCGATATTCCTTCTCAAAAAAAAAAAAAAAAAAAAAGATTTGTACATCATAGTACTATTTGTAAAAGTGAAAACTGCCTAAATGGCCAGAGAACTGGTTAAATAAGCCATAGTATGCACCCAGCAGAATATAAAATAGTTACAAGAAAAAGAGTTTTATTAAGTGAAAAGAATGTATAAATACATTTCTTCCCTTTTGAGAAGAAAAAGAAAAATATTATCTATTCATATCTGCTTATCTATGGTTAAGAAACTCAAAGAAATAACAGCACTGAGTAATGGTTATCTCTGAGTGGAGAAAGTGGACAAGTGAGGCTGTGGGATGGGTGGAATCCGCTGCACTCTGTCTTTCATACTGTTATTTCTCTTCACTTTTAAACCATGTGAATGAATTACTTACTCAAAAGAGCAATTTAAAAACCCATGTACACACACACAGCTTTGAATAACCAGCTCACCATAATTTCAGTTAAAATGCAGAGCCAAGGCTGGGCACAGTGGCTCACAGCTGTAATCCCAGCACCTTGGGAGGCTGAGGCAGGAGGATCACTTGGGACCAGGAGTTTGAGACAAGCCTGGGCAACACACCAAAACCTCATCTCTATTTTAATTAACATTTTAAAAAACCAAAAGAAGAGTCAATACACTGCATTCTCATTACTTTATGAAATTCTCACTTCCTTTATTTCTCTTAACGTATCAGTTCCGTTAGTCTCTCCTCTCTTCCTGGCAGAGGAGAGGAAGGCAGCCTTACCGAGCCCTCCTCCAGCGCCTGGCGCAGATTCTGCAGATCGGCCTCAGGACACCAGACCTCGGCAATGAGGCACTTGTTGGTCACATCAAAGCTGCACATGTTCAGCATGTGGTAGATGGCCTTCATTTTCTTCACCTGGATCACACGGCTGTAGACAGACTCGGCCGCTTTACATAGCACTTGCCTCAAATAGTCCTCAGTTTTGTGCAGCACCTGGGGATGAAAAACAGGGGCTTTCGGTGGAGTGGGCATGTTTTGGATTTGTCTACCTGGCACCTGACTTCCTTTAGAAGACTTTCTCCCCACTGACGGAGGATCATTCCAGGCACCTGTCTCTCCTGGTGGCTGATAAGGGAGCCATTCCTTCTTTCCTCTCCCCACCTCTAGTACCACTCAGAGGTGGGCAGAAGAATCTAAGCTCAATCATATACCCTCTTTTGGGAGGTTGCCTCTGGAGAACATGACCTCAGGGGCACAGGAAATGGTGACACACCATCGTCACTGCAGCAGTGTGATGGCCTACCAGGATCCAGCAAGCTCCCTGGGTTCCTATGCACTCCCAAGCTTGGCCTCGCCCCTATCAACCCTGTGAGTCACCAACGAACGCCCATCCCAATCCTGCCAGAGATCCTCTCTCGCTTAAATGAGCCAGAAGGATGCTTCCTGCCAACAAGAACCCTCACTGTCATCAGAAGAAAAATGAATTTAAATCCTACAGGTAAAATAATGCCCACCATGTTAACTGGGGCTGGTTTGTCTCTTGTGATCAGGAATTACAATCCAGGCTGAGCGTGGTGGCTCACACCTGTAATCCCTGCACTTTGGGCAGCTGGGGTGGGAGAATCATTTGAGGTCAGGAATTTGAGACCAGCCTAGGCAACAAGGCGAAACTCTGTCTCTACTAAAAATACAAAAATTAGCCAGGCATGGTGGTGCACGCCTGTAATCCTGGCTACTTGGGAGGCTGAAGCAGGAGAATCGCTTGAACCCAGGAGGCAGAGGTTGCAGTGAGCCAAGATTACGCCACTGCACTCCAGCCTGGGCAACAGAGTGAGATCCTGTCTCAAAAAAAAAAAAATTACCATCCAACATATCAAAGGTGACCACAAAATCTTTTTTTAAAGCCCCATCATTATTACTCATGTTCCTAACAGGTTGCTAAAATAAAACTTCCATGGGGAAGAGGAGCAACATTCCAATCTCACTAGAACATCTTGATTTGTCTACAACCAATATTATCTGTTTTAAAAAGGAGATAAAATGGATGTGTAAACATTTGGCAGCCCTCAGATAGGGAGGCACCCGCTTCCGGCTCACTCACAGTGTAGAGATCTTGAATGCGTGTGTTCAGCCCCTCCTGGATCTCTCTCCGCTCCTCGGCTGTGCTTGGATAGGGGTACACGTGGCAGTGGTAGCTGGAAGACAGAGTTGAACATGCTCTCACATCTGTCAGCACTAGAACTAAACACATTCACCTCCCCCGCACATCTCCCAATAAAATGGAATGAAAGCAGCTGTCTGGGAGAGACGGGTGCGGACGCAGGCATCCGCCCTTGGTCAGGCTGTGCATACAGATGCTCGGCAAGCACCTGCTGAGCGAAACAAATCCAGCTAACTCCCTCTTGGATCCAAATTCCACTCCTGCCCTCAATGATTCCCGGCAGTTCATTACCAATTCCAACTTCCTAAAATTCAACAATATCCTTGGGCTGGGAATCACTGAACAGGTGTAAACACAAACACAAAGACACACACAGACACAGGTAGACAGACAGACAGACAGACAGACACACACACACATGAGACAACGAAAGGAGAAAAGGGCTCTGGCTTCCTAGCAGTTGCCTTTGACAGAGTCCACAGTCTCCCTGAGCCGGTGTTTCCCCCAGGGCCACTCAGTGCCAGACCTCAAGGGGGAATGTTGAGCTTTGTCCCCCAAACTGCAGGCATTCCTGGACCACCTTCATATGTTAACACCATACCTTTATTTTTCTTTAAGTTCTGCCTTTGAAAAATTAAACACCTATTCTAGCCTTATCCTAAGCAACAATATCTGTGAAATCATGTGTTTGCTGATCTGGGTATAGTTTTCTAATCTATAGTAAAACAAGTATCTGTCTATTAAAATAAAAGCTTTATCTGGGTAACACCTGAAATTACTTTCTATTCCACCAATTGAGAACCAAATGCTGGTAAACAGAAAACACCCTAATCCCACCCCTACCCTGCAAGAAACAAGGCAAGCTGAGTTCTCTATTGGTGTAAGAAAGCAAAGGGCTGTTCTTTTGAGTTTTCTGACCTGATTCGGCTTTTGCTTATGTTCCCATTTGCTGACAGGAGTAAGTCACAGATGATTGTTGTACCACCACTCAAAATTACCGATGGCTTATGCCAAACTGACATCTTTTACCTGATCATCTCATTTAGTCCTAAAAGACCTACAAGGCACTCTCCCCTTTTATAGATGAAGAAACTGAGGCCTGGCCACTTGTCCAAGTCAGTCCAGTGAGAGAGTGGCACAGGGAGCCTCTACAACCAGACAGGCCGCCGAACACCCCCTCCTTACCACACATCACAGCCCTGCCCCAGGGTAACCAGGACAGAAGAGGTGCCACATGCTCAGTGATGACAGATAAGCTCAACGTGTAGCTCAAAACAACAGGAAGTCACAACATATGAAAACTTCATTCCTTTTTCAACCAATCTGAAGCCTTGATCCCCCAAGGAAAAAAGTCAAATCTAGGAATATTATTAACACAGTCTCTACTTTTAAATAATTTTAAGTAATGCACTGACAAGAGAGATGACGAATTAAATGTTTAAGAACCTAGCAGTGCAGCAATGAAATCATATAATGAAAACTAGCAGCCACCCTATTTCTGACTCCAGAGGGATACTGAAGCAAAACCAGAGGTGACTGAATATAGACACATAAATGAAATGAAACGTTTCTTTTTCTTACCAATCACATATCTTCTTAACCTTGTGGCCAATCTGCTCTCCCCAAAAGGATATTAAAAAGACATACCATTTTATGACTTCCCCCTACAAAGAATGAATAAGGGTAAGTGTTACTTCTGCATATACAACTTCTAGAACTTTGGCAGCTCAAACACTGGCAAAGCGTTCATTCATTCATTCACTCAATCCAGTCAATCCTCCTTATTTGAGGAGTCTGTAATTATAAATGTACCTGCTTGCTGTAACAGCCCCAAATCAATCCACAGAGCACTTTCAGTCATGCGCAGAGCAGCCAAAAACTTTAGGCACCTGACACCCACATTCCCAGGTAAAGTCCAACAAGGTGACACCCTGCCTTCCCATCTCCACTGTCAGACTATCAACGAGTGTCCTGTTTGTTGTCATGTTTTTCACACTTCGGTACTTTTTCTGGTGATTTCACGATATAAAACGGCCCCCATGCGTTGCGCTGAGGTGCAGTCCGGTGTCCTGAGCACAAGACAGCTGTGATGTGCCTGACAGAGACACGGCGTGTGTTAGGGATGCTTCGTTCAGGCTCGAGTCACAGAGCTGCTGGCTGGATGCTTAACGTGAATACTCAACTCCTGTGTTTCTCCTAGGAGCAGTGGCTCCACACTTGACGATTTAGAGAGCTCAGTGGCTTTATGAACATAAATACTGTAAATAACGAGGAATCACCCATATTTACAAATACCCAACAAAACAGAATTCTATAAAACCTGAATAGGTTTTTAGCCTATTTGCCAGGCACTATTATAGATGCCAGGGATACAGCAGTGAAGAAAACAGACAAAAATCCCTGACCTGGGAGGGGAAGGGAACTTAAACTTATATTTAACTTGACAGCAAAAGAAACAAAGAAAGTAGGCCAAGTAGAGATAAGTGCTATAAAGAGCATACGCAGGATGAGGAGACAGGAGAGAAGGTGGGCTTGGGGACTGTGATCTCACATAGGACGGGCAAGGAAGACCTCCCCGAGAAGGTGACATCTGAGCATAAAGCCAAGCAGGTAAGCTTCAAGTCAGGGTAAACGGGAAAAAAATGCAGGAGTGAGGACGCCAGCCCCGTAGATGCTGGGAAAAGAGACTTCCAGGCAGAGGAGAAGCAGACACAGAAGCACGGTCAGGAGACTCGAGGAGGCCAGCACTGCCGGGAAGGGATGTAGTAACGCAGCACAGAGATGTGACGAGGGCCACAGGCCCACTCTGCGCCTCAGAGGGGTTTTGGTGAGGAAGGCAGAAGGCCCCTGGAGGGTCCTGAGTAGAGGAATAAAACGATATGATTGTGGTTTCCTGGGGATCATTCAGGATGCTGAGAGAAGAGACCAGGGTGAGGCAGAGGCAGGAGCAGGAGCCCAGCAAGGCGAGGCAGGTGCAGGGACAAGACCTGGACAAGGAGGGAGGCAGAGTGAGGAGAAGTGGCCAGACTCTCTATTTAAAAGACATGGTCACCAGATCTGCTGAGGGATTCAAGTGAGACTCGAGAAACAGAGAAGAGTGGGGAGAAGCCCAGGGCTTTCACCCTGCGCAGTTAGATCAGTGGGTCTGGAAGGGCAAGTTTGGGAGGAAAGATCACATGTTCAGTTTTAGGCAAAAGCAGAAAAATGTCTTCGAGATATTTAAAAGGAGATATGGAATAGACGGACTTAAAAGTCTAATATTCTGGGGACAGGTCCAAGCTAGGAATATATACATTTGGGGCATAAAATTCTGTGAGATCCCTAAGGGCAAAAAGAAGAGGGAAGCTGTCCAAAAATTGAGCCCTGGGCCTCAGGGAACAGGAGTACAGGCTGGGGAACTACAGCACAGCATGGGCAGGTTGTGGTGGGAGGGAGGGGATGGCAGGAGTGGGAGGGGAGGATGTGGCTGGGAGAAGGAATACAATGAATAAGTGAGTCAATTAACTGAGCAACCCATCAAACACCTTGTGGATAATGGAAGCCGACTTCACAGTCAGAAAATAGTTAAAACCAGGAAAAAGAGGCCGAGAACATAATCCCAACATTTTAGAGGGCCAAGGCAGGAGGATCATTTGAGCTCAGGAGTTCAAGACCAGCCTGGGCAACACAACCACTTAAGGCACAAGGCAGAAGAGGTGCCACACAACAGAAAAACACAAACTATACAACCAAAGACAGCGCCCATGTCTAGCTGTGATGCAGAGAGAATGGTCAGCATTGAAACGACACCAACAGGAGAAAATGGCTAAAAATAGTCTCTGGGGTCTGTAATGACTTCAAGGGGGTCAGACATTGAACCCAAAAGACACTAAACCTGACACTATAAACAAATCCTAGAACCTGAGTCAGTTACCAAATAAAACACCCCTATCTTATCCAGAAAACGACTGAGAGAACATACACTGGCATGTTAACAGTAGCTTAGAATAGGAAGCTAACGAGTGTTTTCTACATTGTTCCCAATTTTCTGTAACAAACATGTATTTTCTTTATAACCATGGGGACGGGATTGTATTTCAAGACATACATCTATCCATTCTATATATTCCTTCACAGATGTTTACTGCTCTTTAACATATTCCATAAAAATTTGGTACAAGAAGCCGGGCGTGGTGGCTCGTGCCTGTGATCCCAGCACTTTGGGAGGCCAAGGCGGGCAATCGCTTGAGATCAGGAGTTCGAGACCAGCCTGGCCAACATGGTGAAAACCCGTCTCCACTAAAAATAAAAAAATTAGCCGGGCATGGTGGCGGGCACCTGTAATCCCAGCTACTTGGGAGGTTGAGGCAGGAGAATCGCTTGAACCCGGGAGGTAGACACGGTTGAAGAGGCCCAAGAGAACTTACAAATTTTATTTATAAAAAAAAAATTTTTTAACTTGAGTAAAAGCTATGCATGAGAATGACTGATATTTTCTCTTAACAAAGAAACTCAAAAAATATGTAAATGCTACTTCAGAGAAGTTTTGATCTTGGTTTTAATCATCAGCTTGAAATAGAAAAGTCACCAAAGTCACAACTGAAGGACAATTAACGGATGACTACTGGCAGTTACAAAAGCTACAAAAAAGCAGAAAATATTACAGGTGTGTGGTTAATGAATAGCATAACTGATAAGATTTCAAACTGATTAGATTTTTATTTTAGAAAATCAAAAACAAATCACAGGCTGGGCACGGTGGCTCACGCCTGTAATCCCAGCACTTTGGGAGGCCAAGGCAGTGCATCACCTAAGATCAGGAGTTCAAGACCAGCCTGGCCAACATGGTGAAACCCCGTCTCTACTAAAAATACAAAAATGAACCGGGTGTGGAAGTATGCACCTGTAATCCCAGCTACTCAGGAGGCCGAGAGGAGAATAGCTTGAATCCGGGAGGTGGAGGTTGCAGTGAGCTGAGATCGCACCACTGCACTCCAGCCTGTGCGACAGAGCAACACTCTGTCTAAAAAATAAAAAAAATAAAAAATTTAAATAAATCACAGCGAAATTTCTCTTTTTGTGTCAAAACTACTATGGGATGTGTATTAATCTTAGAGCCAAAATTCCTGAGGCCAACCTAGAAAACAAATAAGAACCTTTCGTCAAAATTCAGAAAACCAAGTTCCTTTTCTACCTTTAGTAGATCAGCAGTTCATCCTCATTAAAAGCAACAGCTACCTTTACTGTGAAGTCTAAAAAACAGAGCTATCATAACGGTGATCATGACTCTCTCTCTCTCCCCTGCCTCCGCCCTGTCTTCTGAACCATTCAGCCCAACAGCTGTTAGGTGGGTACGTGGGGACAGATGGTGTTGGGTCTATAAGCTGTAAATGTATATGTACATGTGCTTTTGTGTGTCCTCAAGCTACCTCTGACACAGCCAAGGAAAAGCAACCCCTCGATAACAATGGGCACACCCAAGAAGCCACATCTTGGCTTCAAAATACCAAAATTTGCACTTAAAGAAAAAGGCCTCCTTGAAAAAACAGTTGATTCCAGAGCTATGTGAGGAGAACTGCAACATGCATCTAGACATCCTGTTGTATTAAAAAAGTGCTCAAAAAGTGACAGGAACATGTAAAATGGATATAAAAGCTAGCCTAAATGGGTTCCAACTGGCCAAATCTAGGAGAATGTGAGTATCAAAACAAGTAATTAAAACAACAGACTATAACCCATCAAATAAAATAGGAAATAAAGGAGAAAGGTGAATATCTGACGGAGAATGGGATATTTACAATTTCAAACACAAAAAAAGAGGAACTTCACAGTGAAGCCTAAAGAGTACTGCCTTAATCAAGTGATGACACTGACCACTAACAGTAACGGAACAAACAGAACTGTGTGGCACCTGACGGTGCAACGAGAGGAACGCAGCCTCACCTCAGCAACGCTCCTGCCAGACACACGTGACCTGGACTGAATCATGAGAAGACACCTGAGAAATCCAAACCCAGAGACATGCTACCAAAAAAACTTGTAATATTTTAAAATGTCAAGGTCAGAAAAGCCAAGGAAAGTCTGAGAAACTGTCCCAGAATGAAGGAGACCACAGACAGGCCAGGCCTGGCATGGTGGCTCAGGCCTATAATCCCAACACTTCGAGAAGCCAAGGCAGGAGGATGGCTTGAGGCCAGGAGCTCGAGACCAGACTCGGCAGCCTACTAAGGGCCCCATCTCTACCAAAAATAAAAAGTAAATTAAAAAAAAAAAAAAAGGCCAGGTGAGGAGGTTCACACCTGTAATCCCAACACTTTGGGAGGCTCTGAGAGGCCCACGTGAAAGGATTGCTTGAGGCCAGGAGTTTGAGACCAGCCTGTGTAACAGAAGGGGACCTCATCTCCTTAAAAAAAATAACAAAGTTTAAAAACAGAGAGAGTGAGACATGACAACTAAATCTACATGTGATGCTTAATTAAATTCTTTGCTTTGATAGTACTAGGACAACTGGTGAAACCTGAATGAGATTCAAGGCTCAAGATGTAGTAAAGTATCTACATTCATTTCCTGACTGATTGCAGCAATTAACATATTGCAATTAACAATATTGCAGCAATATAAGACAAGGTCCTTGATTTCAGGAACAATAAACACACATATGGTTGGGAATACAAGGCATCAGGTTAACAACTTCTTATCAAATCGTTCAGGAGAAAAACATTCTTTCTACCTTATCTTCAGCTCTGCTGTCAGTCCGTCATTGCCAAATGGTGATGGTAACATTTACTCACTGTTTCAGGGTCTTCGAGGGACTCATCCAGTTCTGCATAGGACACAATGGTGTACCCTTTGCAGGCTCTCCACAACATTTTTTCAAATGCTTCAACTTTTCCTTGGTTGATTAGGCCAGACACAAATCTGTGAAACAATAAAGTTAACCTATAGTCAACTGAAAGCAATAAATGTTATGAAACTACATTAAGGATAAAGGCTTGCTCTCTACCAAATGGCGAATATATCCTGAAAGCTCTCCAACTGCAAAACATCTCAACTGCTGGGTAGAATATTTTTCAAACTTCTTTTTAAATGTACAGATGAGCTTATAATAAAGAGAAATTCTTGGCTGGGCACGGTGGCTCACGCCTGTAATCCCAGCACTTTGGCAGGCTGAGGTGGGTAGGTCACCAGATCAGAAGTTCAAGACCAGCCTGGCCAAGATGGTGAAACCCCATCTCTACTAAAAACACAAAAATTAGCCAGGCGTGGTGGCAAACGCCTGTTATCCCAGCTACTCGCGAGGCTGAAGCAGGAGAATCGCTTGAACCCAGGAGGCGGAGCCTGCAGTGAGCTGAGATCTCGCCACTGTACTCTAGCCTGGGCAACAGAGCAACTCCGTCTCAAAAAAAAAAAAAAAATATTCCTGGAATCCAAAGGGAAATTCTTGGAATCTAAAGGGAAAACAGGACCTCACAGCTGTCCTGATTATGACACTGAACCCAGTATCTTAAGGCCTTATGGTAATGCCAGCATGGGACGCAGGAGCCAAGAACTGGGTCTAGATAAGGTGAGCAAATACAACTGCCTCCCCTCTCCGGCTGGGACTGCTCCATGCACAAAGAGCTACACCTTCAGTGAATGGGTGGACTAGAAAAAAACCCGCTTTGCAAAGGAGCCTGGAGCCTACATGTAAACTTGTTTATTTCCATTTTGGTTCTAGATGAAGGGAGAAGTCTTCCCTAAGAATTTATAACCACAGGTTAAAATTCACTCAGGTTTGAGGCTTAAAATCCCAATGCTGAGAAAAATATAAAGGATTCCAGGTTGACAGAGCACTCCCAGGTACCTGGCAAATGTCAAAACAAATTCTCTGGAGAAAAACATCCTCAAACTAAACATCACTGTATTCCTTCAGATCAGAAACTGTGAAATATGAGTTCACAGTAATTTTAAAAATCACAAATCACATGAGAAAACAGGTTACCATTAGTTTCAAAAGCAGAAAGAATAAACAGCAGAAGGAGAACTTTAAAGTATGATTAATTTAAAAAATTAGGTCTGGCACGGTGGCTCAAGCCTATAATCCCAGCACTTTGGGAGGCCAAGGTGGGCAGATCACCTGAGGTCAGGAGTTCGAAACCAGCCTGGTCAACATGGAGAAACCCCATCTCTATTTTTAAAAATACAAAATTAGCCAGGCGTGGCGGTGCACGCCTGTAATCCCAGCTACTCAGGAGGCTGAGGCAGGACAATCGCTTGAACCCGGGAGGCACAGGTTGTGGTGAGCCAAGATCACGCCATTGCACTCTAGCCTGGACAGCAAGAGCGAAACTCTGTCTCAAAAAAAAAAAATTAACCAATTCAGTTTAGCCACCAAGTTTCTACCAGACAGGATTTGATGCCTGAATGACCAATTGTTTTAGGCTTACAGAAGTAACACTGAATGACATAAGTGTTGTTTCTTTCCAGCTCATTATACCAAAAGAAGAAATTTCCATTGTATTGAGTAAAAAAGTCAATACAGCTGAGTAATTCAGTTCAACAAGTACAGGAGTACAGTGTTTTCTTAAACAAATATTCACTATCTTTCATTCAACCCTAGGCTTTAAAATGGTCCCCATTCTATTGCTATGGGAGAAAAAAAAAAAGAAACAAACAAATAAAAAATGGTCCCCATTCATCCCCTCTATGGAGCTCATCTGCCTTTTACAAGAAGAGCAGTATGAAGCCTGACACACCAGGCCTTGTCACCTACCCCAGTTTTGCTCCCAGCCTCTGCATACAGCTGTAATCCAACAAAGAATCATTCTCTAAGGACGGGAATTCTTCATAAGTGGGTTCAAACTAGAAAGAGACATATGAAACTAAGTGTTTCATTAAAAGTGACGCTTTATTTCTCATGTCAAATTTCCAAACAAGTTTATAGGGCATCCTAACTAACTACTTAGATCTGGGTGCAAAGGCTTCTAAAGTAACTTGGATCTATAACTCAACTCTCATAAATAAAAAGATAACTTCCCCATCCCTTATTTGTAAGCCACTTGACATTTACATAAAAGACAGTTACAGTTTAATTCACTGCCTTCATCCAAGATAGAGTAACTTTATCAAAAATCACTATTATATCAAATGAAACGAAGTTTAGAACAGACGTACTTTTCTTTTTTTGAGACGAAATCTTGCTCTGTAGCCCAGGCTGCAGTGCAGTGATGTGATCTTGGCTTACCGTAACCTCCACCTCCCAGGTCCCCATTCAAGCAATTCTCCTGCCTCAGCCTCCCGAGTAGCTGAGAGACAGGCGCGCACCACAATGACCAGCTAATTTTTGTACTTTTAGTAGAGATGGGGTTTTACCATATTGGCCAGGCTGGTCTTGAACTCCTGACCTTGTGATCTGCCCTCCTTGGGCTCCCAAAGTGCTGGGATTACAGGCGTGAACCACGGCACCCGGCCTCAGATGCACTTTTTTCTTTTATACTCAGCTCTGTAAAATGCCACTACGTGGACTATTTATCCTTTTTTTTTTTTTTTTTTTTTAAATACAGGGTACAGGGTCTCACTGTCACTCAGGCTGTAGTACAGTAGCATAATCATAGTTCACTGCAGCCTCAAACTTCTGGGTTCAAGTGATCCTCTCACCTCAGCCTTCCTGGTAGCTGGGACTACAGGTGTGCACCACCATGCTCAGCTAATTTTTTATTTTTTTGTATAGACAAGCTCTCATATTAATTCTCACTATGTTCAGGCTGGTCTTGAACTCTTGGGCTCAAGCCATCCTCCAGCCTTGGCCTCCCAAAGTGCTGGGATTATAAGCCACTGTATCTGACCTATTCTCAGAAATTACAGATTATTCTTTTACTTCCTTTACTCAGCAATTTGGAAAAACTAAATTTTAGAGTTCAACGTCCTTTGTTCAATTTATTTCCCATGCTCATAAAAATTTTTTTCAACCACAAACTAAACCATTTTATAAATATTTAGTATCATAATTGCTAAAAACAACTAACACAGGAAATGGCTCTTTAAACCTTTTTTTAAAGTCATATAATCCAACTGAATAAAGTTAAGGTTTAAATTTAATCTCTCAAGGCCAGGCGTGGTGACTCAACCCTACGGTCCCAGCACTTTGGGAGGCCGAGGCGGGTGGATCAACTGAGGTCAGGAGTTCGATACCAGCCTGGCCAAAATGGTAAAAACCCCGTCTCTACTAAAAATACAAAAAATTACAGGTGTGGTGATGGGCATTGCCTGTAATCTCAGCTACTAAAGAGGCTGAGGCAGGGGAATCTCAGAAGGCAGAGGGTGCAGTAAGCTGAGATCGTGCCACTTCATTCCAGCCTGGTCAACAAGAGCAAAACTCCATTTAAATAAATAAATAAATAAATAAATAAATAAAAATCTCTTTTAAAAAAACAACATATCTATATGAACTAATAGCAAAATAAAGTCTATAGATTTTTATAAAAGAAATTGTATTTCCTCACAAGTCATTCAGTACCTCAACATTGCGTTTCACAAAGGTTTTTGTCACTCTCAGCATGTGAGTGTACTCGATCAGTTCCAGCAAGTTCTTCTTCAGTTTCTCCTTGTTCTTAGTGACTTCTCTCAATTCAACCTCAAGCTTCTGCAACTGCTCCTAAAACAAAATAGTGGTTACTTAAGAGGTTGGATTAGTTCCAGTTGTGATTCCAACAATCTTCGTACAATATACCAAAACCAGTGGTGTTTCTTTTTTTTGAGATGGAGTCTTGCTGTGTCACCCAGGCTGGAGTACAGTGGCAAAATCTTGGCTCACTGCAACCTCCAAGCAATTCTCCTGCCTCAGCCTTCTCTGGGTAGCTGGGACTACAGGTGTGTACCACCATACCCAGCTAATTTTTTTTTTGTATTTTTAGTAGAGAAGAGGTTTCACCATGTTGGACAAGCTGGTCTTGAACTCTTGACTGTGGGAGATTATCAGGATGGTTAGAAAGATTGTAAAATTATGAATATAGTCACAAACCTTCTTGGAAGGCTGAGAAGTTTGCATAGTTTCAGTAGAAGTTTTGGCTGAAAGCAGCCTAATTCCCTTTACCTTTAGTTGATAAAAGCAAATTACTAGGGAATGTGAAGGAGTTTACCTGAATAACTTGTTTACTCATGTGATCCTAAAACTAACCTTTAATCTTTCAAAGGCCAGATGGCTCTCTCAAGGGGAAGGCAACCGGATTTATCATCCACAAATGGTGTTTGCTTTAGGCCTCAAAACCTGGCCTTTAATCATTATGCACAAGTGTGTTGACTCAGAGCCTCTGTTATTAAATCTACACTGAATAAATGCCTGGAGTGCCAGCTACTCAAGGCCAATAGCTGCTATCTCTCTCAGCATTGTCTGTGAGTGGCCACAGACCCCCAGCCCACTCTTTCACTAGAGATTTATGTTTGAGTGAATTTGTTCATCCATCGCTAAGTCAAAGTCTGCAGGTCAGCCCCGACACTTGACCTCAGGTGATCCATACACCTTGGACTCCCAAAGTGCTGGGATTACAGGTGTGAGCCACCGTGCCTGGCCCCATTGGGGGCTTTAAAAAGCCAGAATTTATGTGAGTTTGGTAGGGATACGAAAACATGCAAAGGTTTTAAAGGCCCATTATTGGCCAGGCACAGTGGCTCACAGGCCTGTAATCCCAGCACTTTGGGAGGCCGAGGAGGGTGGATCACTTGAGGTCAAGAGTTTGAGACCAGCCTGGCCAACATGGTGAAACCCTGTCTCTACTAAAAATACAAAAAAATTAGCTGGGCATGGTGGTGTGCACCTGTAATCCCAGCTACTCAGGAGGCTGAGGCAGGAGAATCACCTGAACCCAGGAGACGGAGGTTGCAGTGAGTGGAGATGGCACAACTGCACTCCAGCGCGGGCAACAGAGCAAGACTCCTCCTCGAAATAAATAAATAAATAAATAGAAATAAAAGCCCATTTATTGTTTTGTATTAATTCAGGTAATTTTTGTGAAGTTCATGCCACATATGACCTAAAATATTCCGGAGGCTGTGATGACCACGAGACCCCCAAGACTGGCCCTCTTCTCTATCCGCAAGTGCTGTCATTTCTCGCGGATCTCCTTTGTCTGCTTATCCATGTCACGTAACAAAGAATCCTCCTCTTTAAGTCTACATTTCCCTTTTTTGCAACACAGAATATGTTTAGATAATCTTTTCTAACATATTTTCCTAGTCTCTAGCATATGAGTTTCTATGCAGTCACATTTACACAATTAATTGAGCATAAAAATTCATGAGAATCTGTCAGGAGCGGTGGCTCACGCCTATAATCCCAGCACTTTGGTAGGCTGAGATGGGTGGATCACAAGGTCAGGAGTTTAAGACCAGCCTGGCCAAGATGGTGAAACACTGTCTCTACTAAAAATACAAAAATTAGCCAGGCACAGTGGCAGGCACCTGTAATCCCAGCTACTCGGGAGGCTGAGGCAGGAGAATTGCTTGAACCCGGGAGGCGGAGGTTGCAGTGAGCCGAGATCATGCCACTGCACTCTAGCCTGGGCAACAGAGCAAGACTCCACCTCAAAAAAATAAAAATTCATGAGAATCTTTAATAATTAGTTACATACTAAACATCCTTAAAAATACTTAAGTATTGCTGGGCACAGTGGCTCATGGCTGTAATCCCAGCACTTCAGGAGGCCAAGATGGACAAATCACAAGGTCAGCAGTTTGAGACCAGCCTGGCCAATATGGTGAAACCACATCTCTACTAATAATACAAAAATTAGCTGGGCGTGGTGGCGCACACCTGTAGTCCCAGTTACTCAGGAGGCTGAGGCAGGAGAATCGCTTGAACCCGGGAGGCAGAGGTTGCATTGAGCCGAGATCACACCACTGCACTCCAGCCTAGGTGACAGAGTGAGACTTTGCCTCAAAAAAAAAAAAACACTTAAGTATTAAAACAACAGAAGCAAAAATCTGTAAAGCAAATCACTGAGTCAATGAAAACTTATATTCAAAAAACCACTTAACACACTACATTGATTACTTCTGCTTTGCCTTACACTGTACACAGTCGTCACTATGTTTGTAATTATATCACAAGCAACCCATCAAACAGGTCAAGCCAGATGACTGCTTTTACTCATCTGGTTAGTAGGTTCTCTCTGGAGTCTCCTCAAGTGCTGAATGACTTCATCCCAGATAAACAAACAGAGGAGGCAGCAATTGAATGGCTTCAGTTATACAATGATAATTGTTTTAGAAGAGATATTAAGAGCTCTGGCCTATTTCACAGGGTGAGGAACGAATTCACAGGGCGGGGTATACTAATAAACAGCACAGGCAAGTGCTCTCACCGGGGACAGTTGTATCCCCAGCACATCAGCCAGGGAACTCAGGGTGACAGAATGCTGCTTGCTGCCCACCGAGACAACCCACAGACTGTATACCAGCTTCCAAAAAGTAGAGGGAGAGGGCCAAGGTGAATGTGGGAGGGCTGTGAAGGCACACGACCGAAGCCTTAATTCCTTGCACAAGAGAGGCAGCTAAGGCATGGGTGACCCTGGGATGAACTTTCCGAAACAGTGCAAGATCATGAACCAGGCTTGATGGCCTGATTCTTGTTGCCTCTGTTCACCACCACCTAGAAAGGACTCACACGCCTCACACTGTAAAAGAAAACTGAATTACCATTAAAATTTATCACAGATAATCTATGACTGAGGGTTCATCATGATAGTGATCTTTAATCTCTGCCTAGAGAGATCACCATCTTCCGTGGATTTGAGAAGGTAGAAAAGCATTAGACAACATAAAATAAATAAGTAAGCAGCCCTGAGATCAATGGCTGCAAATCGCTTCTTCAGAAGCAACTTACCTGCATTTCCAGAACCTGTTTCAGGGGTGGCGCAGGAGGGCTGGCCTCTCCTTCAGGAAGGGAAATATCAGCTCTATTAATTTCCTGGACCAAATACACTGTGAAAATCAAAGTTAAACAGTTAGATACTAAAACATATTAAAATACTTTTCAGTCAGAAACGTTTTAAATCCCAGCCTTTCCCAGGTCATCTACAAATCAATGTCTAAATGCATAAAAATCTTGATTGCTCCAAGTGACTTCTTGGTCACTTTTGGCAACCTTGTTTCCAAAAACAATTCTGCCTAGGGAGATCTGCTACAGAGACAAAATAAACAACAACCTCTTCTATTTCCTAGTGATTTAAAAAACAGAATTAACAACAATCTGGATAAACCTTTCCTGAAATCCCCCCCTATATTTTCATTTCTAATATTCTAGTTAAAGAACTTTTGAGTCAGCTGTCTCTACATCTGCAGAATGAAGCAGACGTCGGGGTACACTAGGAAGTGCAGGAATAACCCAAGCGATAGACCCACGATAGCCCCCACAGAAGCTGGCAATGTGAGTTCTCTGCAGATGCCCTCAGAAAGATAGGCATCCATCAATCCATCAAGAAAATCACAACCACTACCCGGAAACCCACCCAGCGCCAAGAGCCAGGCACTCCTGCAATTCCCCGTCAGCCCTGAGGCTGTGGCTAAGGACAGCTTGAACTGCTTTACCACTGAAGTTAAAAACTAGATTGAGAAGCCAGGCTCGGTCTTCCACTCGCTGCCATCCACAGCCTGTGTGAGCAAGGGTCAGGGTGGCTCTAAAAATGGGCGAGTTCATGAAACCCAAGAAAGTGGTGCCAGTCATGGCCAGATACTACTCTGGACACAAAGCCAATCCTCGTGAAGAACACTGATGATGGCACCTCAGACCGCCCCTGCAGCAAACATTTTCTTGTTGACTTATTTATTTGGTTAATGCGCCCTCCCCAACCCCCGTAAATTCCAAAAGGACTCCAAGAGGCCTTTGTGGGATTTGATCTCCCGCTGAGCTTGATGCCCCAAGCTGATGAAGACCACACAGGGGCGATCCTAATTAACTGGGGCAGAGCAGCCGCGGACCACACAGACAGCCAGCAACTCTGGGGTCAGCTGCCATGGGCAAGAAGATTGCCAAGAGGTCGCAGATCAAGTCTTCTGTGAAGGTTTATAACTATAATGACCTCATGCCCACAAGGTACCCTGTGGAGATCCCGATGGACAAAACCATTAGCGTCTTCAGAGACCCTGCTCTTAAACGCAAGGCCCAATGGCAGGTCAAGTTCAAAGAATGGTGCAAGACTGGCAAGTGGTACAAAAGGTGGTACAAGACTGGCAAGAACAAGTGGTTCTTCTAGAAGCTGTGGTTTTAGATGTTTTTTGTTTCAGTCATTAAAAATAAAATTAAAAAAAAAAAACAACTAGATTCATGAAACTAATAGTACACCAGCCAAAATTAACTACTTTATTTGGTTTATGTTTTCAATTCCATGAAGCATGCCTTTCCTTAGGATAAAAGTCACAACACCTGCTAGTCATTATCAGGCCTAATATTTAGAAGTATTACTAATTAGTTTATAGAGGGAGAGAGGCAGGTAAAGAAAGAAGGAGAAAAAAAAAGAAATGATGTCTTACCAAGATAGCAAAGGAAACACCTGGGTTTAAGAGGTTTCTAGAAATGAATGCAAATTGTTTTAACCAATTTATATTTGAAGTTATTCTTTTTTTTTTTAAGAGACAGGGGTCTCACTATGTTGCCCAGGCTGGCCTTGAACTCCTGGGCTCAAGAGAGCCTCCTGCCTCTACCTTCAGAGTAACTGAGACTACAGGCATGTGCCCCACCATGCCTGGCTTACACCTAAATTTGAGGAGCCCTTTTTTACTTTTTTAAGTCTGTATTCTTATGGGGTCGCACTCTGCTGCCCAGGCTGGAGTACAGTGGTATGTCATCCTGGCTCATGGTAACCTCAAACTCCTGGGTTCAAGCAATCCTCCCACTTCAGTCTCCCAAGTACCAAAGACAGGCCCATGCCACCCTGCCCGGCTAATTTTATTTTTTATGGAGACAGGGTCTCAGTATGTTGCCCAGAATGGTCTCAAACTCCTGGACTCAAGTGATCTTCCCACCTTGGCCTCCCAAGTGCTGGAATTACAGGCGTGAGCCATCATGTCCAGCCCTGCATTCTTCTGAAACAGTTTAAGCTATAGGAAGTCCTGGATATGCCAAATATGGGTCATCACTTTTGCCCTGCCTTTAAAATCCTCATTCTAAATACACCATCTGTCCAATGACTCACCCAGGTTGCAAAGACTGGAATATGATGCCACTAACATACATAAGCCACACAAATAACTAGGACCTCAAGCAATATGAATAAGACTAGATTTCGTATGTCCTGTTACTCTTAAAAATCCCCAACCTAAAAAAATAGCCAGGGCATAGTGACTCACACCTGTAATCTCAGCATTTTGGAAGGCCGAGGTGGGTGGATCACTTGAGGTCAGAAGTTCAAGACCAGCCTGACCAACATAGCAAAACCCCATCTCTACTAAAAATACAAAAATTAGCCAGGCATAATGGCGCACACCTATAGTTCCAGCTACTCGGAGGCTGAGACAGGAGAATCACTGGAACCCAGGAGGCGGAGGCTGCAGTGAGCAGAGATCACACCACTGCACTCCAGCCTGGGTGACAAGGGAGACTCCATCTCAAAAAAAAAAAACAAAAAAACAAGCTTTGTACTTCAGTCCACTGTCTGTCATTTTCCCTCCAGTTCAGTGAGAACCTCAAGGCTTGATTTGATAATGACTAATATCAGGCTAAGATCGTAAAGATTTTAGAGATAAAAGAAGTAACCCTGGGCTACTGAGTTTAAATGCTTAATAATCAGAGAGCACTGACCTAACACATTGGCAAAGGAAGCCCCCAGAAAAAGGAAATTATTGTCGACCCATCTATCTGCCATTTCCTGCCTCTCTTGTTCCTTGATAAAATTTTAAATTAGGAAATATATTAACATGTACAATGTTTTTAAGTTATAATAAACTACAAGGGATTGGTTAAATAAGTCAGGGCACATTAATATTAATGCAATCAAATACTATGCTCCCATCAAAAACAATGATGGGTCAAAATCTACTGACATGAAAAGATGTTATAGTAAGTACTGTTAACTAAAAAACAAGGGTGACAACAAAATAAGCTGGCCGTTGTGTTTGTAAATCTTTACTTTCATAGATGAATAATAAAAAATACAGAAAAGTAATACATGCCTTCATAACTGTGATTACCTCTGAATGATGAAAATACAGTTTCTTTTTTTCCTTTCTGCTTGCCTATATTTTCCAATATTTCTAAACTGAACAAAGTTTGCCTATATAAAAGTAATTATTTAAGTTATTAAATCAGAAAATAAACTTACCTAATATTCGCTCTAGCTCTTCACACCTCTTCACCTCACCAACAAATTTTCTTTGGAAAGAACTTACATTCTGGTTGAGCTGAGAAAAGAATGAAAAATATGGTTTAAATTTCTTTCTTTCTTTTTTTCGAGACGGAGTCTTGCTCTGTCACCAGGCTAGAGTACAGTGGCGTGATCTTGGCTCACCGCAGCCTCCGCTTCCCAGGTTCAAACGAGTCTCCTCCCTCAGCTTCCTGAGTAGCTGGGACTACAGGCCTGCGCCACCATACCCAGCTAATTTTTTTGTATTTTTAATAGAGATAGGGTCTCACCATGTTGTCTAGCATGGTCTCAATCTCTTGACCTCATGATCTGCCCACCTCGGCCTCCCAAAGTGCTGGGATTACAGGCATGTTCCACTGTGCCTGACCAAAAAATACGGTTTAAATTTCTAAAATTTAAAAATATTTTTATGTAAAAAATAAAACATTGGCAAAGTTAGGGGGAAGTACACTCTCATAGACTAGTACATGGGACCATAAACTGTCACAACTTTTCTGGAGAGCAATTTGTCGGCTATTATAAAAAAACCCTGAAAATCCAGCCTGGCCAACATAGTAAAACCCCAACTCTGCTAAAAATACAAAAATTAGGCCAGGCACATGGCTCACACCTGCAATCTCAGCCCTTTGGGAGAAAAGGCGGGGAGATCACCTGAGGTCAGGAGTTCAAGACCAGCCTGACCAACATGGTGAAATCCCGTCGCTACAAAAATACAAAAATTAGCCAGGCGCGGTGGCAGGTGCCTGTAATCCCAGCTACTCAGGAGGCGAGGCAGAATTGCTTGAACCCAGGAGGTGGCAGTTGCAGTGAGCTGAGATCGTGCCCCTGCACTCCAGTCTGGGCAGCAAAGCAAGACTCTGCCTCAAGGAAAAAAAAAAAAGAAAAATCAGCCAGGCATAGTGGTACACGTCCATAATCCCAGCTACTCAGGAGGCTGAGGCACGAGAATCGCTTGAGCCCGAGAGGCAAAGGTTGCAGGGAGCCAAGATCGCGCCACTGCACTCCAGCCCAGGTGACAGAGCAAGACTCTGTCTCAAAAAAAAAAAAAAATTCCTGAAAATGATTCTTTGCCCAGCAATATCATATGAAGAAATTTAACCTAAGGAAAATGCTATGGATACAGACAAATATTTATCTATGACAACATCAATCTCTGGGAAAAAGAAAAAATGATAACCAAAAATCTAACAATAGAAAAAACTGGTTAAAGAAATTACAATCAGCACAGTTAAAGAAATTATAGCCAGGCACAGTGGCTTGCGTTGATCATCCCAGCACTTTGGGAGGCTGAGGTGGGAGGACTACTTGAGGCCAGTAGTTTGAGACCAGCCTGGGCAACATCGTGAGACACCATCTCTACAAAAAATAAAAATTTAGCCAGGCCTGGTGGCACATGCCTGTGGTCCCACATGCTGTGGTCCACAGCTACTCAGAAAGCTGTGGTAAGAGGATCGCTTGACCCCAGGAAGTTGAGACTACAGTGAGCAGTGATCACACCACTATAATCTAGCCTGGGTGAGAAAGCAAGAGCCTGTCTCAAAATAAATAAATAAATAACAGTCTATAGTCACACAATGGAATGCTACTTAGCAATAAAAAGGGATGAACTACTGACCCATGCAACAACAGTGATGACTTTCCTTTCTTCTTCTTTTTTGAGACAGAGTCTCGCTCTGTCACCCAGGCTGGAATGCAGTAGCAGGATCTTGGCTCACTGCAACCTCCACCTTCGGGGTTCAAGCGATTCTCTTGCCTCACCCTCCTGAGTAGCTGGGATTACAGACGTGAACCATCAGCCTGGCTAATTTCTGTATTTTTAGTAGACATGGGGTTTCACCATGTTGACCAGACTGGTCTCAAACTCCTGACCTCAGGTGATTCACCTGCCTTGGTCTCCCGAAATGCTGGGATTACAGGTGTGAGCCATCACGCCTGGCCTGGATGACTTTCATACTAAGTGAAAGAAGCCAGACACTAGAGGATACATATTGTGTGATTACACTTATATGTAATGTCCAGAAAAGGCAACCCTACAGGCAGCCAGCAGATTAGTGGGTGCTAGGGCTAGAGATAGGAATGAGGATTAACTATAAATGGGCATGAGGGATCTTCTGGGGTAATGAAATGTTCTAAAACGATTGTGGCAATGGATGCATGACTCCATAAACTTACTTTTTATTTTTTTATTTTTTTTAAGACAGGGTCTCACTCTGTCGCCCAGGCTGGAGTCCAGTGGCGCAATCTCAGCTCACTGCAACCTTCACCTCCCGGGTTCAATCGATTCTCCTGCCTCAGACTCCCAAGTAGCTGGGATTGCAGGCACGTGCCACCACGCCCGGCTAATTTTTGTATTTTGGGTAGAGACGGGGTTTCGCCATGTTGCTCAGGTTGGTCTCGAACTCCTGACCTGATGAACTGCCCACCTCAACCTCACAAAGTGCTGGGATTATAGGTCTGAGCCACTGCACCCAGACTCCATAAACTTTCTAAAAACTTTCTAAAAATCATAGATTTTTATGATACACCTCAATTAAGTTGTATAAAAATTATGGTTCTGCCATACAGTTGATGACTGCACTCATTAAAAATGATGTTTTAAATAACCAGGTATTGGATATTATATTAAGAAATGTGTTATTTAAATTTTCAGGTACAATGTTGGTAATAATTTTTTATCTTTTAGGCCAGGCACAGTCACTCACGATTGTTAATCCCAGCACTTTGGGGGGCCAAGGTGGGTCGATCACTTGAGGTCAGGAGTTCAACACCAACCTGCCCAACATGGTGAAACCCTATCTCTACTAAAAATACAAAAATTAGGCAGGCATGGTGGCGTGTGCCTGTAATCTCAGCTGCCTATAATCTCAGCTGTTGGGGAGGCTGAAACACGAGAATCACTTGAACCTGGGAGGCAGAGGTTGCGGTGACCTGAGATTGTGCCACTAGCCTGCGCAACAGAGTAAGACTCCATCAAAAGAAAATTTATCTTTTAGAGATACTTACTGAAAAGTGAAATTACATATCTTGGATTTGCTTCAAAATGATCTAGTCTGGGAGGTGAGAAAAAAAACTAAGTTTACATTATGGGTACATCAGGGTACACTGTACTCTTCCCTCTACTTCTTATGATACAAAGTTTAAAACAATTTTTTAAAAAGTTGTAAAAGAACATTTAATAAAATTAGGAAGTTAGTCATGATTTCTACGTAAAGTTGATCAGGATATTTTCAGTGTGGTTCCAATTATATAAAAATACATAAATATGGGCCGGGGGCAGTGGCTCACGCCTATAATCCCAGCACTTTGGGAGGCCGAGGCGGGTGGATTACCTGAGGTCGGAAGTTCCAGACCAACCTGACCACCACGGAGAAATGCTGTCTCTACTAAAAATACAAAATTAGCCAGGCAGGGTGGTACATGTCTGCAATCCCAGCTACGCAGGAGGCTGAGGTACGAGAATGGCTTGAACCCAGGAGGTGAATGTTGCGGTAAGCTGAGATCATGCCATTGCACTCCAGCCTGGGCAACAAGAGTAAAACTCTATCTCAAATATACATACATATATAAAGATAGATATGGACATTTTTAAACATTATTAGAGAAGTGTTGATCCTCCAATATTAGCCAAAAAAGTTAAAGTTTATTTCTAGACCCTGGGATCATACAAGATATGTTCTTATTCTTACATTTTCCACATCTCACAATGGACATCTATTATTTTTATACTTTAAAAATGTACAGTAATCATTCATGTTGAAAGCCATTTAAGACATCAAATGTATCTTTATTCCATCCAGGATCTGTACTGGGCACTCTCAAGACACAATTAAGATACAACTTGACATGAAACTACTCAACCTGATAAGTGTCTACTCCAAACGCTCAGTTCTTGTTCCATTTTTTTTTTTTGATTTTTAAAAAATAATTAACCAGAAGAAAGATAAACATTCTAATTTCACTTCTGTTTGTCACCTTCTCATTCATTTTTGGAGTTCAAACTACTCTAAAGCAACCACTTCCCAGTTCCTAATGATTCAAACACAATCTATTTCTATAGAACTGAGAAACTGGAAGGGAAGCTCATATCTAAAGCTGTCAGAGGATGCTACTTCTCAGTTTCCATTTTCTCCCTTCAATATCAAATAGTATTAACTCTAAATGGACATAATCGTTCTACAAGTAGTAGAATCTTTTTAAAAAGAGGTAAATTTCTGTGGCAATAATACAAACATGGATTTGACATACACTACCATCACCAGCTTACATATATTAACTTTTTTTTCTATTGCATGGTTTCTTTTATTAATTTTGGCGGTTTTTTCCTTTTAGGGCAGCACCCTAATTCAAGGTTAATGGTATAAGGTACATTTTAATGTAGATTCAATTTAAGGCACATTTAACCTAGTAAAACCAGCAGAGTAGACCTGGTGCTGTTTATCCTGATATTCACACCATTGATACTCCCACTTCAGCCGAAGGGCTAAAGAGGAAACCTGTTCTTTAAGAACTGTTACAGAAGTGAGAACCTTCCCCTCAGGGAGTCATCCCCATCAGCTGAATGACCTTGCTTTTCCAGGCCTTCCCACTGGCTGTCACCACGGAATTCGCCACCTGCCTGCCCCCTTTCTCTTGCAAGAGTCACTAACAGTGATCCCATCTGGTCACCACAAAGTCAGTAGGAAACAGCCTACAGACACACTGCAAACCTAGCACCACACAAGAGCTCATCACAGTGACTGTAGTTTTATTTCCTTCTGGAGAAAGACGAACAACACTTTCTTCTGCTTTCACTGACATTCAGTTAAAAAGGATCCTGGGTGCACTCTACAACCGGGGGTAGTGGCTCCTAATGAAACTGGAACCTTTGCAGTGATTAGAGCATTTGCTCAAACCTGTAAGATTGAAGTGTGATAAGTGTCTTGGCTTGAGTACTAACCAGATGGAAAACATCTACCTGCTGCAAATGTAGGAGCTGTTGCGCCTGCAACTGTTGCCTGAATCTTTGGGTGCTACTCACAGCTCTGCGCAGCATCCACCAGGTGAATGGGTACAACCTGCAGAAACCCAAGTGGCTCCAGGAACCCGGAACCGCCCTGCACCCTCGCCTGTCACTCAGGAGTCTCTCCATGACTTTGCAACCGCCTTATGGGGTTGATCTGATATTAGATATCTGATATCAACTGATATCAGATCTGGGGTAGGGCTCTTCCCTTTTGAAATTAAGGACACCTCAGGAAGGTGAAACTGTCAGGAGATGAAAGTGGTGGCCAGGAAATAAAATGTTCGCCTGAGTGGATTTCAATTCAGTCAGTACGGACTTGCTTCATGGTCTCCCTTCCACGCCCTGTTCTTTGCCTTCTTAGCACTTATCACAGCTCATAATCAGAGTGTGTTTAATCTGTCTCCTCCCACACCAGGAGCTCCAGGAACACAGGGACTGTGTCTGCCTTGCTCACCACCGAGTCCCCAGCACCAAAAACAGTGCCTGAACATAGCAGGCAGTCAAGAAAAGCTTGTCTGTTCATTCAACAAATGCCTACTGATGCCAATGACTGCCAAGGACTGTGTTAGGTTCCTTACCCTCAGAGGTTGACAGTCCTTGGTGGAGACACACAATAAACAAGCAAATGGACAAACAAATGTTTATTATTACTTGTAGGGGAGACAGCTTCCATTCGACAAATAATGACCGAGTTTTTAAGTCCTTACACACATGCATCAGTGACCAAAACAAACAAAAATCCCTCTCCTCAAGGAGCTGCCACTCAGCTCCTTCCCATTTCAGGCTCTGTCTGGGCTCTTCCTGTTCCCTCCAACAAGGACCCTCTCCCCAGATCTTCCCCACGGCTGGCTCCTTTCTATTTGGGCCTCACCTGAAATATCACCTCCTCCAAGAGGCCTTCCTTGACTACCCCTTCAAACGCACCTCCCACCCGAATCACCTTCACATCACCCATTTTTTTCTTTATAGCAAACATTTTCCGGTTGACATTTTCTGATTTATTAATGTGCCCTCCCCAACCCCCGTAAATTCCGAAAGGACTCCAAGCGGCCTTTGTGGGATTTCATCTCCCGCTGAGCTTGGTGCCCCGAGCTAATGAAGACCACACAGGGGCGATCCTAACTAACCCGGGCAGAGAGCCGCGGACCACACAGACTGCCGGCAACTCTGGGGTCAGCCCCGCGCTCCGGGAAGCTTTGGTCGCTGAGCTGGGGCGCCGGCTTCCCCGTCTGGGCAGTGGGGACGGGGCGCGCCCCTCCCCAGCGCTCGCGGCGGGAGGACCCCAGAGACCCGCGGGATGGGGAGCGCCAGGAGGGCAGGTGCGGCCCGCGTCTCCCCGGCGACACTCACGTCTCGGAACTGGACCAGGCCCTTCTCGCCCAGGGCGCTGAGGCACTCGTAGGCCGTGCCCGACTGCAGGAACAGCTGCGCCAGGCACATGGTCTCGCTCCGGAACAGGGACCCCATGGCCAGCCGGCCCGCGCCCGGAGGGGCTCGACGGGCGGCGGAGGCTCCGAGCCGCACGGGCCCGCACACTCAGCCGGCGCGGACCGGGCCTCGAACTCTTCCAGTGGCCTGGACGCGGCCCCGCACCATGGGGCTCCAGGATGCAGCGTCCGCCTCCGGTTCCGCCACCTCGGCTACCGCTCCAGCCGCCGCCACAGCAGTCCGCGAAGCCCCGCCCCCGAGCGACCGCCGGTTCCGGTTCCGCCCCCGCGCCCCGCCCCCCGCCGGCCTACCAATGGGCGCCCGAGGTTGCGGCCCCACGCCGTGGCGTAAGGGCCAACCAGCGCGAACCCGGCGGGGACGACCGCTGTAGCTGGCTCTCAGCCGGACCCGACGCAGCGCTGCAGCCCGCGCGGATTCCCGGCTTTGCTGGACAAGTCTCGCCGAGTGTACAGGCCACGAAGCTCACCAGTTCCGAGTGCACGACCTTGTGCTGCTTTTTTTTTTTTTTTTTGAGATGGAGTCTCGTTCTGTCTCCCAGGCTGGAGTGCATCGGCGCGATCCAGCTCACTGCAACCTCCGCCTCCCGGGTTCAAGCGATTCTCCTGCGTCACCCTCCCAAGTAGCTGGGACTACAGGCGCACGCCACCGCATCCAGCTAATTTGTTTGTATTTTTAGTACAGACTGGGTTTCACCATGTTGGCCAGGCTGATCTGAACTCCTGACAGGTGATCCACCTGCCTTGGCCTCCCCAAGTGCTTGGGATTACCGGCGCGAGCCACCGCGCCTGGCCGTGCTGCTGCTTTTTTTGGACAAGGTCTCCCTCTGTGGCCCAGGCTGGAGTGCAGTGGCACGAGTTCGGCTCACTGCAACCTTGACCTCCTGAGCTCAAGCGATCCTCCCACTTCGGCCTCCCAAAGCCCTGGGATTACAGGCGTGAGCCGCCGCCTGGCTAGATCCTTGGCTCCTTCATGAAGTTGGAGTGTGCAGCCAGCATCCCAATCCAGTTTTCAGATATTTCCCACCGACTTCAAAAGACTCCTCCTGCCCAGTGGCAGTCTCCCCTTCCCACCCAGCCCAGCCACCACAGGACAATTTTGTCTTGATAGATTTGCCAGTTCCAGGCTTGTCCTGTGGATGGAAATCACACAGCACTCAATGTGTGTTCCTGCACTGACTAGGAAGCAGGGGCTCTCCACAGCCGCAACCTCACCAATGGCCCAGTTGAGTCTCTGCTCACATGTCCCCTCCCTTGAGACTGTCCCTGGCCCCTCTACTTTGGAGTCACATCCTTGTTCTATGTCCTTCACAGCACCTGCCACCATCTGAAATTATCTCGTCTGTGTTAGCGCCAGTCCTCCCTGCTAGAATGGAAGCTCCACCAAAGGAGGGACATTGTTTCTGCCACTGTGGCATCCCCAAGCCCCAGTACATAGTAGCCACTCAATAAACAGTTCATGAATGCATGCATAAATGTATAAAGTTAGAAAAGTTAAAACTGTAGAGTAGGCACCCCAGATCCCATTCTACTGCCAAACTCAGTGTTTTCTCTCTTTTGAGTACAAAGGGCATCCTTACAAAGCCCACAAAATCAGGCTAAATTATCTGTCATTTGGAAGTTTTAAATGTATTTTCTATAAATATCTGAAATCCAAAGCTAGTTACACTAAGCTGGGTGCCCAGCCTCACTCCTGTAATCCCAGCACGTTGGGAGGCTGAGGAGGGTAGATCACTTGAGGTCAGGAGTTCGAGACCAGCCTGGCCAACATGGCGAAAACCCGTCTCTACTAAAAAAATACAAAAATTAGCCAGGTGTGGTGGTGGCCACCTATAGTCTCAGCTACCCAGGAGGCTGAGACAAGAGAATCGCTTGAACCCAGGAGGTAAAGGTCGCAGCAAGCCAAGATCGAGCCACTGTACTGCAGCCTGGGTGACAAAGCGAGACTCTGTTTCAAAAGAAACCACCGACGAGGCCGGGCGCGGTGGCTCACGCCTGTAATCCTAGCACTTTGGGAGGCCGAGGTGGGTGGATCACCTGAGGTCAGGAGTTCAAGACCAGCCTGGCCATCATGGTGAAACTCCATCTTAAAAAAAAATTAAAAAATAAAAATTAAAAAAAAAAAAAGAAACCACCAACAACAAAAGATACAGTAAGAACTGTGAAGGTGAATTAAAATGGCTGAAGTTCAGACAATAATTGACTCAGACCCCAGCTCCATGAGTCCAGTACTGACTCAGATTCCTAAGTCAGCCCTAGTGGGGTTAGGTGAAGGCCCAACACCACCACAGAAAAGATGCTGAAATTAACAGTGTTTCCAACATGCAGAAACTTATGACCTCTGCAATGACTAGCTCATCCCCCTATTTGAAAATGGACTTAAGACTGTAGGAAAATTTGAAACTCCCCCTAGGCAGGAACTCTGCAGTGAAGATGAAACAGCACATTTTACATGGTAGGCCCTAGGAATTCAATCAAAAACTATAAAAGAGAAAATAATCACTTTTCAAAATTAGGCTTAATTAACATATAAAATCCATCTGAAACAACTGAATTACCTGGCACACAAAGAAAACTTACAGGTGATGTGCTATGTGGCTACTGTAGGACCGTGGCTAAAAACATCCATTCTAGGGCCAGGCACAGCAGCTCATGCCTATGAGCTCATGCCTAATCCCAGCACTTTGGGAGGCTGAGGCAGGCAGATCACTTGAGCCTGGGAGTTCGAGATCAGCCTGGATAACACAGGGAGACCCTCTTCTATACAAAAAAAAAAAAAAAAAAAAAGAAAAAAAAACTAGCCAGGTACACGCCTGTGTTCCCAGCTACTTGGGAAGGATCACTTGAGCTCAGGAGGCTGAGGCTGCAGTGAGCCATAATCAGGCCACTGCACTCCAGCCTGGGTAACAGAGTTAAGATCATGTCTCAAAAAAAAAAAATCCATTCTCCCTACCATGTGGGTTTGACTGTCTCCATGTGAGGGGCCATGGGAGAAATCTGTCAAGACTCAGCTAGGAAAAAACTATCTTTTTTTTTTTTTTTGAGACAGAGTCTTGCTCCATCGCCAGGCACCAGGCTGGAGTACAGTGGCACAATCTCGGCTCACTGCAACCTCCGCCTCCCAGGTTCAAGCAATTCTCCCGCCTCAGCCTCCCGAATACCTGGGACTACAGATGCGTGCCACCATGCCCAGCTAATTTTTGTATTTCTAGTAGAGCTGGGGTTTCACCATGTTGGCCAGGATAGTCTCGATCTCTTGACATAGTGATCCGCCCGCCTCAGCCTCCCAAAGTGCTGGGATTACAGGCGTGAGCCACTGCGCCTGGCCAAAAAACTACCTTTCATTGATAACCAGTTGATTTTTAATGAATGGATCTCATAATTCCTACGGCTGATCATATTTGGGTTTTTGTAAACTGGGGTCTCGGTAGGCCATGGTGGCTCATGCTGGTAATCCCAGCATTTTGGGAGGCTAAAGTGAGGAGTTTGAGACCAGGCTGGGCAACATAGTGAGACTCCATCTCTACTGAAAAAAAAAAAAAAATAGCCAGGCATGGTGGCACACACCTGTAGTCCCAGCTACTTGGAAGGCTGAGGAAGGAGAATCGCTTAAACTCAGGTGTTTCAGTTTACAGTGAGCTGTGATGGTGCCACCACACTCCAGCCTGGGCAACAGGCTGGATGGAGAACCTGCCTCTAAAAATAAATAAATAAATAATGAATTACGAGTGTGCTTGTGCTAAATGCAACCTTTGGCATATATTTCAGGGGCTTACACATGCCCCTGGTTTTGTTTTACTTTTCTCCCTTTATTATTTTCCTCCCCTGGTCCCCACGTCTTTCCCCATCAATTATTTTGTCTTTGTATTATATGCATTTTTAAGGATTTCTGAATCCTTTCTTTGGAATATGGGAAACATCAATCAACACGAACGTATTAAAAATTAAAGACTGATTCTCTCTGATATAAATAAAACTCCCATGACTTTAAGTAATTTGTGACAAGCTAAAATTGCTAACATTTCTTGAGTTCTTCTTATGCATTTTATTCAGTCCAGGCCAGTGATGAGAATGTTCATTCTGCATTGTTTGGAACATCTGGATGGCTACATATATGAATTAAAGTCACAGGGCACTTAATGAAAATGTTCTACAAAAATAAGACATTTCATTTATGAAAAGTTTTTAGAGAATCATACAAGACTACAGCAAATCACTGAAGTCAAGATCTAGCGTCTTTAAGGAGTCAGATGGGCCAATCGCAGTGGCTCATGTCTGTGATCCCAGCACTCTGGAAGGCTGAGATGGGTGGGTCATTTGAGCTCAGGAGTTACAGACAAGCCTGGGAAACGTGGCGAAACCCCCTCTTTACCAAAAATACAAAAAAAAATTAGCCAGGCGTGGTGGAGCATCTGTGCTCCCAGCTACTCAGGAGGCTGAGGTGGGAGGATTGCTTGGGAGGCAGAGGGTTGCAGTGGGCCAAGACTGTGACACTGTACTCCAGCCTGGGTGACAGAGTGAGACCCCATCTCAAAAAAAAAAAAAGTCAGGTGGTTGTCTAACTACAGGCTCTGCATATTCTGGCCCAGGGGTTGCTGAGGAACATGGCCAATGTCAGGAATGACAGCAACAGTAAGCCCTTGGCAACACACTGAGAATACGGCTCCCCTGAAAAACAAGGAACAAAATTAAGCAGCGGTATTTCTTAACTCTTTGATAACAGCATAGGAATAGGCTGGTGCGGTGGCCTCACGCCTGTAATCCCAACACTTTGGGAGGCCAAAGAGGGCAGACCACTGGAGGCCAGTTTGGGACTAGCCTGGCCAACACGGTGATACCCCATCTCTACTAAAAATACAAAAATTAGCCAGGTGTGGTGGTGCTGTAATCCCAGGTACTTCAGAGGCTAAGGCACAAGAGTCATCTGAACCCAGGAGGCAGAGGTTGCAGTGAGCGGAGGTTGTGCCACTGCACTCCAGCCAGGATGACAGAGCAAGACCCTGTCTTAAAAAAACAAAAAAAAAACCCAATGTAGTAGAAATAAACTAAGCCAAAACAGTAATGGTGATCACTTCTAAGTGGCAATATTATCTGTAAAATTTTTTTAAGTTTCTATATGTTTTATGCTTTCTGTAACATTTAGATATCATTTTAAAAATGTTTTAAATTGACATAACATAATTGATCATAGAAATCTGTTTCACCCTACCTTGATAATACTGAGTCCATGGATATAGAAGTTGTGGCCAACACACCTCATTTCTGTTGCAGTCATACTCTGTATAATTGATCTGGAATCTACAAAACATTTTAGAGGGTTACGAAAACTACAAGTGAAAAGCATCAAAACTTGATTAAAGGAATAAACTTCCAATTTTCAAATATATATTTTTCTGCTTCCTAATGTCAACTAGGTGAGCAACCGCAATACCTTGTCAAGGGGCGGGGTAACTGTGCAGGAATTTTAATAAACTGGACTGATGCACTGATAGGGAGAAGGTCAGCCTTGTGATCACAGGTAAGCCCACACTGGTACTGCCAGTTCACCAAGGAGAACCTAGGAGGGAAAGATCACACAGTCAGCATAGCCACCATTCAGTTCTATTCCACTAAGAACAGCAGGTAACAGATGGAATCACAATGTAAGCTGAGGTGATTGATTATATTGATTCTTAAGAAGTTTCACATTCTACCTGTGCTGTTTTTTTTCTTTGTATTATGTCCATTTCCACAGACTGACCCAAGGAGAGAGAAGAGAAGCTCATAATTACCCTCATGGACCTATCACCCAGCGACAGCTGCCAGTCTTCTTGTCAATCTCACTCCTCTCCAGCCAGGGCGTTTTACACAGGTGCTATCAAAGGTAACTTTGTTCATCACCTGTTTTTCTCAAACAATGTAATAATAAAAGCAGCAGCTAGCCACTTACTGAGGGCTTTTCATGTTCGAGGCACAGAGATCAGGCACTTTCTACACACCATCTCATGTTATCCTCAAGAGTACCGTGGAGGTGGTAACTGCACTCCCATTTTCCCTAGCAGAGCCACCACTCCCCATTCTCAGTTCAGTGAACCAGAAGGTATTGGCCCCAATCCAGAGGTGCACCTATCATCTGAGCCTAGCCAATCAGAGCTGTCCATTGCCCCAGCCATAGGGATCGGTTCAGAAAGGAGCATGTGACCCAAACTGAACTAATAAAAGTCTGCCCGGAGCTATTTTGAGAAAGAGGAGGAAGGAGGGTGTCTCCCCACTGGACTTGCCTCAGTGACATAAGCCTGGATTGCTGGTGTTCATCTTTGCCATCTCTTGAGGAGAACCTCCCTGAAAATGAAGCCAACCCAAAGGAAGAGGAGAAAGAAAATAAAAAGATCCCTGACCACACTAGAACCGTGAACCATGAACTAGCTGTATGTGGATACTCTGAACTTGAACCCATAAACTCCCCTTTTTGCTTAAGTCAGTATGAACTGGGCACCTGTCACTTAAAATTGAAGGAGGCTTGATACATATCACCATATTACAGAGGAGGAAACTACAGCTCAGAAAGGTTAAGTGATTGCCCAGTGCCACACAGCTCCTCAGTGGGACAGCCATGATTTGAACCTATCTCCTGCCAAGGTCTCTAACCACAAGCAATATTCTCTCATCAGCATGTCAGTTACATTCATGGATTTCAAAATATACTTAGCACTGAGTAGCCCTTAGTCTTTTTTGTACTCCCTAAAATACCTTGCAGAATCTTTTACACATAGCTTTATAAATACTTGTGAGACCAAGTCTCCATAGTTCATACATATTCCATATATGCATATAAACATCTTGCTAATAACTGCAAGTTGTAAATAAACAATCAGATTCCAAGTGAGCATTTCCCTATTGTTCAGAACATCCTCAACTTTCCTGACTCTCTCTAAACTACAGTGATCCAAGAAGTGATCATACCGTGTCTCTACGCCAAGTATCTCCTGCTGAGTAATCCCTTCCACTGCGCCAGCATCCGAGATGAGGATGCGGATGCTCAGCTGAGCAGGAATATCCAGGCAGATGCCGTTCACACTGCCAGCCAGCGGGTCTGCACCTGGATCAGGGGCATCTACACCTATGGAAATGTTAAGTTACACACTTTTCAAAGAATAATTTGATAAGTTTTCTTACGATATGATGTTTTCCTAACCAAAATGGGAAATAATATTAGGCAAGCATCACATTAATGAGGCTTTAGTCTCTTACAGGCTCTGGTTACTTCACTCTGTAACTGTGTTATCCCTTGAAGTCTACAAGGCATAGGATGGCACCACCTACCAAAAACTGTGTTTAAAATGTTTCCTTGTATGTTAAGCCAGTCACTGGAACTTAAAAGCCCTGACCCACATATTAAAGCCATAAATCATGATTCAGTTTTCAAGCTCCCCACTGAAATCTACCCAGCCTTTTAACAAAACATATATAATTGCAGTAAAATGCCATAGTTATTCCATGCAGTCACAGTTCTAGTAAAAACTGTGTAAGACATTTAAGATCCATAGTAACAACTTTAGGCCAGGCACAGTGGCTCACACCTGTAATCCTAGCACTTTGGGAGGTCAAGGTAGAAGGACTGCTTGAGCCCAGGAGTTTGAAACCAGCCTGGGCAACATGGCAAAACCCCATCTTTTAGAGAAAAAAATACCCAGGCAAGGTGCCACATACCTGTAGTCCCAGCTACCCAGGAGGCTGAGGTGAGAGGATTGCTTCAGCCCGGGAAGTCAAGGCTGCAGTGATGGCACCATGGCACCACTACACTTCAGTCTGGATATAGAGTAAGAACCTCACCTCAAAAAATTAAAATAAAAATCGGCCGGTCACAGTGGCTCACACCTGTAATCCCAGCTACTTGCGAGGCTGAGGCAAGAGAATCGCTTGAACCTGGGAGGTGGAGGTTGCAGTGAGCAGGGATCATGCCACTGCACTCCAGCCTGGGCAGCAAAGTAAGACTCCATCTCAAAAATAATAATAATTAAAAATAATAATTAAAAAAAACAAAATCCATACTAACAACTTTCACTAGTATGTATTAGATAGATAAGTAATTTCCTAATGTGTTATCGTAATATTCATAAATTGGAAGAGAATGAAATTGAATGAGAAATTAATTTTCATTCACCTTGAAAACTAGCACTCATGAGAAAACCCAGCAAGGTCAATGAGAGGAAGTGGGGTAGGTTCTATGGCTCCTCTGAAGGGGAGTCTTTGCTCCTTCAGGAATTCTGAAGGTCAGTAGCGCTGTTTTCATGCCTAATTACTTTATACATGTTCAACACCACATACATGTTCAATACTACTTCTCCTCTGCTTATTAACCAGAATCAAGGTTGCTTTTTGGCTCAGACATGAAACAAAAGCTAACCCCTTCCACCTTGAAGGCAACAAAATGTCATCACCACACTGATTTCGTAACTAACCCACCTGGGTTCTCCATCTAGACATTTCCCCTACCTTCTATTTCCCAAATGCTGACTTCTCTCCAGCCCTCAGGGTCATCCCATAGCCTATCAATCTGGCCTGGGTGGAAGAGCCCAGGGCTTGACAAGCTTGACCTCTGGGTTCCGTTTGCAAATGAGGATCTGGGTCTGGGCCCCGTGCCCTGAGCACCAGCTGGATGAGCAAACAGCAGCCTGAGTGCCCCGTGGGGGTGAGGGTCCAACAGGACTCCCTCCCCAAGTCTGAGAGTGGTCTGGGGCACCTCAAGCTCACAGACATATCACATGATCCACGACCACCACAAGGGCAGGGAGGGTCCTCATCACCGTGACCCCAATCACAAGGAGTGGGCACAGTACAGGTGTGTGTGTCTGGATGGGCCCTTGCGTGAATTCCAGCCCACTGAGCCCAGTTGACCTCAGAGGGGATGGAAAGGGCAAGGGCAGGATCCAGAGGGCTGCTCCCCAGGCAGAGGAGGGGGGCACAGCACCATCTGCAGGGAAACAAAGGAAGGGGGAAAGCAGAGACACAAAGTCACTGGGCTTTTTCTGGCCCCAAAAGGCAATTCCATTAATTAGCTCAATAAAAGAAGCTTTCTATTCAAAGTATTTACACATTCAAGACTCCCTAAGACACTAGGAAGACGTTACTTAACTTGCTACCAGGGAACAGAGAAAAGAGGTTGGAACCCTGGGTGTTCATTCTAACTCTGCCAAAACTCACTGTGACCTTAGGCCTCTCCAACATAACCCAATGAGCTGGATCTCCATGACTCAAAGGACATTTGGGATTTGAGGTGAAATCGGGGCTGGTGAAGAATCTGTAAAGTCTGGCTAACATTTACTCCATGTGCATGTGGTGTATCTTCTTCCCTTTGTTTGCGATCTACTTGCCAGCTCAACACTGCAAATACCTTTGGCCAAAGGCACTGGGCTGTCAAGTCTTTTAATCTGGCCCCCATGATCCCTACTATTATTAGATCTGTTCTACCTTAATTACTTTCTTTCTTAACAACTTTATTGAGATATAATTGATAATCTACCCACTTAAAGTGTATAATTCGATGGTTTCTGGTATAGTCACAAAGCTGTGTAACAATCAGCAGATTCTATTTTAGAGCATTTTGTTGCTCTGCAAAGAAAGAAATCCTTTATCCATGGCAGTCGCTCCCCATTTCCTCCCAGCTCCTCAGCCTCTGGCATCCACTAATCTGCTGTCTCTATACATTGCCCATTCTGGACATCGCATATAAACTGAGTCATATAATATGTGGTCTTCTGTGTCTGGCTTCCATCACTTAGCACAATATTTTCAATCATTTTATTTTCTTTTAAGTTAACAAAATTACCTTTATAATTTACAAAGTCAATTCTCAAACGCCTGTATTCCTGGCAATCAAAAACAGCAATACAAACTGAAGTGCACTAAAAATCTTCAAACCTCACTTAGACTTTGTTTCAATGTATTTTATTTTATTTTGTTTTATTTTTAGAGTCAGGATCTTGCTCTGTCATCCAGGTTGGAGTGCAGTGGTATAATCAGAGCTCATCACTGCAGCCTCAAACTCCTAGGCTCAAGCAATCCTCTTTCCCCAGCATCCCATGACTACAGGGACATGCCACTACACCTGAATAATTTTTTAAATTTTTTGTAGAGACAAGGTCTCACTATGTTGCCCAAGCTGGTCTTAAACTCCTGGCTTCAAGTAATCCTCTTGCACTGGCCTCCCAAAGTACTGAGATTATAGGCGTGAGCCACTGCTCCCAGCCTGGACTTTATTTTACAAAGATTGTTGTTGGCCAGGCTCAGTGCCTCACGCCTGTAATCTCAACACTTTGAGAGGTTGAGGTGGGCAGATCACTTGAGCCCAGGAGTTGATGACTAGCCTGGGCAACATGGCAAAACCCATCTCTACAAATAATACAAAAAATTAGCCAGATGTGGTGGCGCACACCTGTAGTGCCAGCTACTTAGGAGGCTAAGGAGGGAGGATCCCTTGAGCCTGGGAGGATGAGGCTGCAGTGAGCTGGGATTGCACCACTGCCCTCCAGCCTGGGTGACAGAATGAGACCCTGTCTCTAAAAACAAAAAAGGCATCGTGAATACGAAGAAAAAGACATGTCAAGTTCTCTGCCTGGAGAGCTAACCCTTGAACAAACATCCAGTTAAGCACAGTTAAGCCTCAGGAAGATGACCTACTGGGTTGGGCTCTATGCTGCAACTACAGTTGGTAGTCATAGCAACCAAGTTACAGGCTTTATTGTACCCCGCTTTGACTTACGTATTATTTCAAGCCAGCCGTCACTAAGATCAGTGTAATCGGAGTTGCCTCTCATTGCAACATGAGTCGCTTGTATTAATGAATCAAGTCTTTCAACAACACTCTCCCTGCAAGAGAGTAAGACATTTCTCAGCTCATGGCCAGCAAGTCTTGTCCTAAAGTCCTTTCCAGTGAATGTCCAGGTTTCACTTCTGAGTCCCTAAATAAAAAACTGCCAGAGGGGCCTGGCGCAGTGGCTCACGCCTGTAATCCCAGCACTTTGAGAGGCTGAGGCAGGCGATCACCTGAGAGCAGGAGTTCAAAGCCAGCCTGACCAACGGGGAGAAAGCCTATCTACTAAAAACACAAAATTAGCCAGGCAGGGTGGTACATGCCTGTAATCCCAGCTACTCGGGAGACTGAGGCAGGAGAATCGCTTGAACCTGGGAGGCGGAGGTTTTGGTGAGCCAAGGTTGCACCACTGCACTCCAGCCTGGGCAACAAGAGTGAAATTGTCAAAAAAAAAACACTAACAGAGGAACTGGCATTAAAAACTGGCAGGGTGTCACCCACAGAATGGGTATATTTGATGGCCTTGATGGATATACACAACTGGAGGAGGACATACAGAAGCAATCTTTTACTTTAGACTTAAAATGTTAGTAATTTAGCCGGGTGTAGTGGCTCACGCCTGTAATCCCAACCCTTTGGGAGGCTAAGGTGAGAGGATTCCTTGAGTTCCAGAGTTCAAGACCAGCCTGGGCAATATAGCGAAACCCTGCCTCTACTATAAACACAGAAATTAGCCAGGCATGATGGCACATGCCTATAGTCCCAACTACTCGGGAGGCTAAGGTGGGAAGAGTGCATGAGCCTTGCGGGGTTGAGGCTGCAGTGAGCCAAGATCGCACCACTGCACTGCAGCATGGGTAACAGGGCAAGACTCTGTCTCAAAAAAAAAAAAAAAAAGTTGGCCAGGCATGGTGGCTCAAGCCTGTAATCCTAGCACTTTGGGAGGCCGAGGCGGGTGGATCACGAGGTCAAGAGATCGAGACCATCCTGGCCAACATGGTGAAACCCCATCTCTACTAAAAATACAAAAATTAGCTGGGCATGGTGGCGTGCGCCTGTAGTCCCAGCTACTCGGGAGGCTGAGGCAGCAGAATTGCT